>PVIA01014778.1:0-25516 GCA_004024845.1 Tonatia bakeri | reverse complement strand
GGCCTGTCTGTTGTTTTCCCCACAGTTGTGGGAAAGCAATGAAGCCCAAGATGGACCTCAAGGCATTTTATAAGGTCTCTCCTGGGCCTTTGTGCAACAGGAGGAGGGTTTTTTTTAATATACATTACTGATTATTCTATTACAGTTGTCCCATTTTCCCGCCTTCACTCCCCTCCACCCTGCCCACCCCCTCCCACCCACATTTCCCCCCTTTAGTTCATATCCATGTGTCTTATTTATAAGTTCTTTAGCTTCTACATTTCCCATACTATTCCTGCCCTCCCCCTGTCTATTTTCTACCTACCATCTATGCTACTATTCTCTGTACATTTTCCCCCCTCTCCTCCTCCCGCTCCCCTGTTGCTAACCCTCCATGTGATCTCCATTTCTGTGGTTCTGTTCCTGTTCTAGTTGTTTTTTTTTAGGCATGGTTGTTAATAATTGTGAGTTTGCTGTCATTTTACAGTACATGTTTTTTATCTTCTTTTTCTTAGATAAGTCCCTTTAACATTTCATATAATAAGGGCTTGGTGATGATGAACTCCTTTAACTTGACCTTATCTGAGAAGCACTTCATCTGCCATTCCATTCTAAATGAAAGTTTTGCTGGATAGAGCAATCTGGGGTGTAGGTTCTTGCCTTTCGTGACTTGGAATATTTCTTTCCAGCCCCTTCTTGCCTATAAGGTCTCTTTTGAGAAATCAGCTGACAGTCTTATGGGAACTTCTTTGTAGGTAACTGTCTCCTTGTCTCTGGCTGCTTCTAGGATTCTCTCCTTAATTTTAATCTTGGGTAATGAATGTAATTATGATGTGCCTTGGTGTGTTCCTCCTTGGGTCCAACTTCTTTGCGACTGTC
The DNA here is from genome assembly GCA_004024845.1 of Tonatia bakeri. Taxonomy (NCBI): domain Eukaryota; kingdom Metazoa; phylum Chordata; class Mammalia; order Chiroptera; family Phyllostomidae; genus Tonatia; species Tonatia bakeri. Next base: position 24,658 of record PVIA01014778.1, on the reverse strand, counting down.
TGAGCTTCCTGGACTTCCTGAAAGTCTATTTCCTTTGCCAGACTGGGGAAGTTCTCCTTTATTATTTGTTCAAATAAGTTTTCAATTTCTTGCTCTTCTTCCTCTCCTTCTGCTATCCCTATGATTTGGATGTTGGAACGTTTCAAGATGTCTTGGACGTTCCTAAGACTCTCCTCATCTTTTTGAATTCTTGTTTCTTCATTATTTTCTGTTTAGTTGTTTCTTTCTTCCTTTTGGTTTATTCCATTGATTTGAGCCCCAGTTTCCTTCCCATCACTATTGGTTCCCTGTACATTTTCCTTTATTTCACTTAGCATAGCCTTCATTTTTTCATCTAATTTGTGACCAAATTCAACCAATTTTGCGAGCTTCCTGATCACCAGTGCTTTGAACTGTGCATCTGATAGGTTGGTTATCTCTTGGTCGCTTAGTCGTATTTGTTCTGGAGCTTTGATCTTTTCTTTCATTTGGGCCATTTTTTTTTTTTTTGCCTTGATGCACCTGTTATGTAGTGAGAGGCAGAGCCTTAGGTGTTCACCAGGGCAGGGCAACACACATCACTGTGTTGTGACACTGTAGGTGGGGCAGGGGTCTGACAGGGAACATTGGTGGTTCCTAGCTCTCTGCCGGCTTTCAGTCCCTTCCACTGCTTCTCCAAAGCAAACTGGTGCTGATTCCCAGGTGGGTGGGCTTGTGTACATTCTCCGACCCAGTGGGTCTCTCTAACAGACTCTCCTGTGAAGCTGGGAGTTCCTCCTGGCACCTCAACCCACAGGTGTTTTCAATTGGTGTTTTGAGGCTTTATTCCCCTGCACTGGAGCCATGGGTTGTGCAATCTGTCTCGCTCCCCAGTCTCTCCCGGTTTATCTGTGTGTGAATGTGGGACCACCCAGTCCACCAGCTGCTTTGTGCACTGTGCCCCTCCATAATCTCCTCCTTGCTGGTTCTGCCCACTGTCGCCTCCCCTGCCCCTGGGGTCGGCTAGCCACTGCTTTTTTTGCCAGACCCCTCTCCACATAGCCACACAACTCCACCCCTTCTACCGGTCTGGATGAATGTGTCTATCTTAACTCCTTGGTTGTCGGATTTCCATACAGTTTAATTTTCTGTCAGTACAGGTTGTTTTTATGTTTCTAAGTTTTTGTTGTCTTTATTTTAGTTGTGCAAAGAGGCACAGTGTGTCTACCTATGCCTCCATCTTGGCCGGAAGTCCACAGGAGGAGGGTTTTTAAGTGAACTCATATTGAGTTGGGACATCTGAGCCCACGAGAATCTGATGGGTGTGTTCAGGCCTGACAGGCGCAGCAGATTCATCTGAGGGACGGTGAGGAGCCCTGGTCTAGGAAGGCAGAGGATCTCAGGAGCAAGTATGAGTCACCAAACAGGAGCACCGCCACCAATATAAGTCCCACAGAAAGATGTAAGACATGAATTGGTGACAGAGAACAGAGACTTTAGGATTTATGAGTCCTGCCAAGAGCAGAGACTTACTCCCACACCTGTGTTCCCAGAGCCTGGAACATGCCTGGCACATAGCAAGCCCTCACTAAATATTTGCTGAATGAGTAAATGCAAAAGGGTTGGGAAGAGAAAAGAAAGCAGAGTGTCAGAACTCACTTTAAAAATATACAAACAACAGGGCACACTGGGATGAAGGGTCAGACCTCTATTTACAATAAAGGTGGGAAGAGGGGGAAGAGTCCCAGTGGGCTGGGTCCTCTGGAGGCCCACATCAACCCCTCAGCCAGCTCCCAGCAGTCTCTTACCTTGTCCCAAATCTCCTCACTGGCCCCCAGGGTGCCCTCAACCCAGGGGTTGACTGCAGCGTTACACACCAAGAAGTCCACAGCCCCACTGTGTTCCAGGGCCTGAGGGAAAAGGCAAGGCATAGGGGTGGGTGAGTGTGGTAGGGGTTGAGGAGAGCCCCCCCAGGTACATGTGCATCAAGGCAAAGCTTACAGAGTAGATACTGGATCCGCCATGGATTGCGACAAGACTCCTAGTGAATCAAACTCCTAGTGAAGGTAGGTGCCCTGGACAGGCCAGAGGCAGGCTCTCTGTGCTAAGGGCCTCAGATAGCAGGGTCTTCTCCTGGAATCCCTCTGTGTGCTAGGGATGGGGAAATACCTTCATTCCTTTCCTCAACCACAGTTCTCTCAGGGTGTAGGGATTGAGGTGGAGGGCAGAGGTTCCTCTCATGAACAGGCCTCTTTGCAGAAAGTCAGTGTCTGCCCAGTTAGATTGAGCAATCATGATCTCTGGATGTGTTTGTTTGCAGCCCTCCACATCCCCATCCCGGAGCCTGCTCCTCCCAGGGCTGAACAGTGAGGAAAATGTTCTGCGTGTTCTCCTCCCTGTACCCTTCTACCCATTGTTCCCTCACCGTGGCCACCAATTGCTCCCGGTCCTCGGCCTTCCCCACGTGGCATACAGTGCCTGTCACACTCAGCCCCTCCTCCCGAAGCGCTGCCACCGCCAGGTCCACATTCTGCTGCTTTCGGCTGCTGATCACCACGTGGGCCCCGTCCTGGGCCAGACGTCGGGCGATGGCAAAACCGATCCTGTGGGCAGAGATGGCTGTGATGGCTTTAGCCCTCCTCACCCTTCTTTTGGGAGTCTGTGAGACACAAACTGAGTTCCAAAATTCAGTCCAAGAGCTGCCTCCCAATCTTTTGAGTGGGAAAGTGGAACTATTGAAAGGCTTCCTATACATGTGGCCTTCACCAACATTAAGACAGTTAATTCTCACAACTCTATGTATAATACTCATATAAATGAGAAAATTTTCATAACAACTTAGTAAAAGGAATTTGAGAAAGTGGTGCTCCATCAGAACATGTGTGAAAGAGCTGGGCACCTAGCCTCAATTGCAGAGAATCTTTAACTGCCCAGTGTTTTCTCCCTTGATTCTAGCCTGAGGCCTCTGGTGTAAATTGCACTTTCTTTGAGCCTTGTGACTTTCCTCTGCTCTACAGCTTAAAAACGTTGATGCTGAGAATATGTTCTGCCCCCTCACTTTAACGTCCTTACTGTAAGGAGGTCTGGGGGAACTTGCTCTGACTAGGTCTGTTTGAGGCCATATGACTAAGGGCTGAAGGCACAGTTCCCTGCTCTCACATAAACTGGGCAGTTTGGAATTTTGAATTATTCATTTGTAATGAGGGCTGGGCATTGGGGACATACAGATTTAAAACAGTCTGGGGATCTGAAACTCCAGAATATTAGACAGTTCTAAAATGGAAGGATGTGAATTGTAATGTTATAGACCATGAAATGTCAAAAAGAAGACAATGCCCCAGAAGCACTGAACACCAGAATTCTCCCCTCTTCCTGCCTGCAGTAATGACTCATTATAGACCCCAGCCCTTTGTGGCAGCTGGAGGATGAGTGGAATAGGAGGGCCATAGGAGGAGATGTGAGGAGGAGAGGTTCACCTATGAAAGCTCTCTGAGCTGGTCTGAGACATCACCCTGCCCAGTGCCCTACTGCTGGTGGGCACGCTGCTGTCAGTGGAACCTGTAAGTCTGGGAGACCAGTAGGTCTTGGGCTTCTCCATATTGGACCAGGTCCCTAAAAGACCATGGCCATACACCTGTTCTGATGAGGATAACGAGTTAAACATCATAGGGTTACTCAGTCAGTAAGTGGCAGAGACTAGATTCAAACACTGCTCTGGTTGAGTCAGAAGCAGCTGATTTTCCATAGATATCATTCTTGGAACTTAGAGACCAGATGTTTGAGGAAGACATGCTGAGATTTGGAGTTAATTATAAATGTCAGGGGTGTGAAATGAGGTGGGGTGTCCAGACGGATGTGTGAGAAGGATGACCCCTCTCCAGGATGGGGACTCTAACATCTCTTGGGCACCTGGATTCCCATTCACTCACCCATATGTGGACCCAGTGATCACAGCCACGTTCTCGGCCAGGACACTGCTCCTATGTGCCCTTCTGCTGCTCATTCTTGCTGAGAGAAGGACCGAGGAGCAATGAAGACCCTTAAAGGCCCACAATACAGCCCTGAACATGGTAGTCACTGTCTGGCCACCCTCCTCCAGGACCCAGTGCTGGGGAAGAACCTGGGAAGACAATCATGTCATGAGCCATGTTAGGATCTGTGTCTCCACACATCCTTCATGGGAGGGTTCCGCCAAAGTTTCTGATAGGTGTCCTACCACCTTCAAACTTACCAGGAAAGAACAGAGCTGCTCATGTCCTTACATGACCTGTTCCCTAAGTGGGCTTCCCCATGATGTTGGCCCTTGGTAGACGCCTGAGTGATACTTGCCTGACTTACCTTCAACCATCCCCAACCCCCTCCATAAAGGACTGTCACAGCACTCTTCTGAGAGTCACCTTTGTGCTCCCCTCTAAACATCTATTCTCCCACAAGAAACTACATTGAACTTTCTTCTCAACTTTCCTCAGCCTGCTGTAACCTCCTCTTCCATCAGCTTCCCACCTGAAGCAACACAATTGCCTCCTCATCAGATACATTAAATGTGCCAGCATTTCTCACAGGCAAGTTGCTTCCTCTCATCACAAATGACTATCATCCAACTGTAGATAAAAGTTCAGCCACTCCTTCCTTGTTTCAAACACTTTCTTAGGGCCTGTACCCTCACCGCTCCTGACCCCAGACCATACTGTTGAGGCCCATTTGCCCAAAGATCCCATGTCACTTGTGTCATTGTAACTGTATCAGCAACATCTTATATCTGCAACAACTTTCTCTCAACCCACACCTTTCATCCCAAACCCCCTCACCTTCTTACTCGGAGGTCAAGGAACAGTAGTTTTCCTAGGCTGGCTACTTCAGAAACATAGTCAGAAACCAAGTAGGGTTTTTTTGGAGATGACCTTGGGAAGCAATCTTAGGAAAATGGAGGGAGTGAGACAGAAGGAAAGATAGCCGATAAATGACAGATTTCAAGGGGGTTAAGTCTATGGATACTAGAAGACCAATCCTGCTCAGAAACTCTGAGCCATAGTTATGAGTTTCACAGTTATCTCACTCAAAAATCAAGAACACCGGACTGAGGATGACCCAGATCCCTGTTTCCAGGACTGCAGGTTTAGCACTGAATGACCAACACTCCAGGAAGCTGCTCAGTCATAGGCAAACCAGACAGTTGATTACCCACAGAAGGGTCTATTTCCACTCCTGTCAGTTACCATATTGTCAATATTGTCCTTGGGAAGAAGTGGAGCTTAATCCCTTCTTCCATGAGGGTAGAACACCCCAACTACTGAAATATCCCTCTGTAACTTTAGTTGCCACACATGGGAGCCCAGCCAGCCCTCTTGCGCTTCCTCCATACTCCCTACAATCACATTGTGGTGAAGCAGTTTCTTCTGTCTGTCCTTGGATATAAGGCTTCTCTCCAGCTAGTGTTCTGTTGGTTATTCAGGAAGATTTCTCTAAAATTTAGTTATAAATTCCACTTGGTCCTGGGAGGAGGTTAATGTAGCTCCCATTCACTCCTCTACCATCTTTCTACTCTTCTCATATATTTTGAACTGGGTATTGTGTTTATGGCCACATTGTTGATTTCATACATGCATCCTATAGCTACCAACTGCTGAATTACCTTATTAATATAATATCTTGTCATAGAGTCTATGCTTAGCAAATATTGAATTTTTCTCTTCCTATGAGTTCTTATATCTTAATTCCATTTTTAAAAATATTTTATTTATTTATTTTTAGAAAGAGGGGAATGGAAAGAGAAAGAGGGGGAGAGAAACATCAATGTCTTCAAGATACATCAGTTGGTTGTCTCTTACATTCCCCCAGCTGAGGACCTGGCCTGCAAGCCAGGTGTGTGTGCCCCGACTCTGAATGGAACTGGCAACCTTTTAGTTCACATTCTGACAGTCAATCTACTGAGCCACACCAGCTAGGGCTACTTCCTTTTTTATTAATTGTATAAACTAGAACATCCATAATTAGCCTGAATAGTAGGGGTGCTACAGGCATCCTTATCTTATCCCTGACTTCCATGGGCATATAGTTAGGATTAATCTTTATTATTTTTTACAGATTTTATTTATTTACTTTTAGAGAGAGAGGATGGAGGATGATAAAGAGGTAGAGAAACATTAATGTGCAAGAGAAACATCCATCAGCTGCCTCTCACACCTCCCCAACTGTGGGCCTAGCCAGCAACCCAGGCAAGTGCCCTGATTAGGAATCAAACTGGTGAGTTTTCAGTTCATTCAATCTACTGAGCCACACCAACCAGAGTGAGATTCATCTTCAAATGCTATTTATTGAAGGTGTTTGGCAGGATTCCATATTGGCTTAAGAAAATTTCCTTCCAGTTCTACTTTGCTAAGAGTTTTTAGATTTTAAATACTACAGAAGAAAATTTTGTTTTTATTAAGATGATCAACATCTGGCCAAGGTGGAGGTGTTCATAGAGATGGTTTGCTTCCTCACACAACCAAAAGAAGGACAACACCCAATTTAAAAACAAAAAACAACCAAAAATGCCAGAAAATCAAACTGCAGGGAAATCCAACAACCAAAGACTTTAAGAAGAAACATTGATCCAGACTGGCAGAAGGGCAGAGTTGAGCAGCCAGGGCAGAGAGGACATGCAGCACGGCAGCTGCTGGCAGCCCTGGCAGGCGAGGCGGGCCTGGTGAACTAGCTGGTCCCATATTCGTGTGTGGATAAACTGATAGGAACAGCTGGGGGCAAGAGAGACCATGCAATCCAGGTTGAAAACACTGGGAAGTAAAGCCTCAAAACCTCTACCTGTAGAAACCTGACAGGGTTGTGGCAGTGGGAGAAACTCTTCCAGTTTCACAGGAGAGTCTGTTGGAGGGACCCACAGGGTCCTAGAACCTACACAAACTAACCCACCCAGGAATCAGCACCAGAAGGGTCCAATTTGCTTCTGGGTAGCAGGGGAAGTGAATGCAAGTGGGGTGAGAGCCTGACAGCATTGTTCCTTCTCTGAGCCCTCCCCCACAGACAGCACCACAATGCAGCCAAGTGGGTTGCTCCAACCTGGTGAGCACCTAAGGCTCTACCCCTTACAACATAACAGGTACGCCGAGACAAAGAAATATGGCCGAAATGAAAGAACAGGCCAAAACTCCAGAAGAAGAGTTGAGAGATGAGGAGATAGACAACGTATCAGATGCAGAGTTCAAAACACTGGTTATGGATGCTCACAGAAATGATGCTTACAGACACAAAATAAAGGAGGAAATGAAGGTGATACAAAGTGAAATAAAGGAAAATATACAAGGAACCAACAGTGAAGGGAAGGAAACCCAGACTCAAATCAACAGTTTGGAACAGAAGGAAGAAATAAACATCCAACTGGGCCAGAATGAAGAAACAGGAATTCAAAAACATGAAGAAAGGCTGAGAAACCCCTGGGACAACTTTAAATGTTCCAACATCTGGATCATAGGGGTACCAGAAGGAGAAGAGGAAGAACAACAAACTAAAAACTTATTTGAAAAAATAATGAAGGAAAACTTCCCCAATGTGGTGAAGGAAATAGACATGCAAGTCCAGGATGCTCAGAGAGTCCCAAAGAAGTTGGACTCAAGAAGGAACACACCAAGGCACATCATAATTAACATTAGTCAAGATTAAAGATAATGAGAGACTCTTAAAAGCAGCAAAAGAAAAGAAGACAGTTACCCACAAAGGAGTTCCCATAAGACTATCTGCTGATTTCTCAAAAGAAACCTTGCAGGCAACAAGGGGCTGGAAAGAAGTATTCTAAGTCATGAAATGCAAGGACCTACATCCAAGATTACTCTATTCAGCAAACCTATCTTTAAGAATGGAAGGGTAGATGAAGTGCTTCCTAGATAAGGTCAAGTTAAAGGAACTCATCATCCCCAAGCCCTTATATGAAATGTTAAAGGAACATATCTGTGAAAAAGAAGGAGATCAAAAATATGAACAGTAAAACAACAATAAATTCACAACTATCAACAGCTGAACCTAAAAAATAAAAACCAAAACAAACAAACTAAGCAAACAACAAAACAGGAACAGAATCACAGAAATGGAGATCACATAGAAGGTTATCAGTGAGGGGGGAGGGAAGAGGATGGGGGAAAAGGTTCAGGGAATGAGAAGCATAACTGGTAGGCATAAAATAGACAGGGGGAGGTTAAGAATAGTATAGGAAATGGAGAAGCCAAAGAACTTACATGTACGACCCATGGACATGAACTAGGGTAGAGAATGATGGAGGAAGGGGGGTGCAGGGCAGAGGGAGATAAAGGGGAGAAAAATGAGACAATTTTAATAGCATAATCAATAAAATATACTAAAAAAGTGATCATATGGATGAATCTTTTCAGCTATTCATTTATTTTATCACTGGATTATAGTGATGTTTTCTTTTGGTGACCAATCTAGCATTCTTGGGATAAACTCCACAAGGCCACTATTTAATTTGCATATGTACTACTACAACAACTTTGTAATTATTACATTTCTATTCATATTTGTGGTTGGGTTATCATTGTCCTTATCCTGGTTCAGACTTGGTTATTTAAAAGTGGATGGAGGCTGAGGTTCCATCAGGATGTGCAAAGCCAAAAGAGAATATCGCTCCCACCGTAATGATGACCATGTGCCAACTTTCACGTGCCCATTCTCCCATCAGTCCCCACAAGTTGGGCCCAGTGACTTCTGATAACATTCTGATGCTTTCAAACACACAAAAAATCTCTAGTTTCTCCAGTTAATTTGGGGACAGTTGGTCCTGGCTTGGTTTGCAGCTCTTCATTCTACAAATCAAACAACAACAACAACAAAGATATGCCCCACAGAATATTTTACAATAACAAGGCACAGAAATTGTCAATAAAATTTTCCACCAGAGAGAGAGAGAGAGTGAGAACATGAGAACCACATTCTCTGACTTCAATTCTGTAGAAAGCTTGGAAAATTGTTTGACGAGTAGAATAAGGGAAACAGATACAAAATAATTAAACAAGGCGAAACAATTTGAGCTATTTACAGGCAGCAAATGAATCCCAAGGCTTTATCTTTCCTAACCAAGAACACATAAGAGCAAATATCTTACACATTCCAGACTGTACTGGGGCAGATCAGCCTCTGTCCCAGTCCCTTGTTGATGAGGTTCTTCAAAAATAACACTAGCCAGAAAATGACCCTGACCCCTCTATATACACACTTCGATGAATCAACATATCGAAGGACACATGTGGAAGGCTGATCAATATTCTGTTAAGATCCTCCCGTGAGACCTTCCTCAGGACTCCCGCAGGCCAAAGAAAGATAAAAAAGCTTCACGACAAGGGACTCACTGTGTGCTCTCACTAGAGCATGCCCACATCGTATATTTTTGCTCTCTTTCTCCTAAACTCTAAGAGACCCCACAAGACTTGCAACCAGGGGTGCAGCGGACAGGGGCAACTCATCCCGGGCTTAGCCCAAGCACCTGTCGGTAAGGCCTCTTTTTTCTCACTTTCTCTCTGCTGTTGCTTCTATTACCTTAAGCCCTTCCTTTCGCTGTCCCCAGCTTTAATAAACATACTCTCAAAATCCCCTGGACTCGTGTTGTGAAATCTTTGCATGAACTCAAGAATTCACACACTACTACTGGCCATCCTGAGGCAGATCCGCTCCAGGCCCAAAGCCTGTCCTGTAACAGTTTGGTGATCCAGATATGGTGTCCACTCAATTCCTCTTCTGTCACTCTCTTTCTGATTTACCTTTCCTGTCACTTCTCATCATTGCTGTGGGGGAAACCTACCTGTAGCCGAGGAGTAAATCCTTCATCAAAACATACCTCGTCAACTCTGAGAGAGAAAGTAAACCTGCCCTCTGGACATGGAGTCACATGCCCACACAACCATCCTTAGGTGACACACCTGGGTGACAGGGTGTGGTGGGCAAGGACCTACATTACCCCTGATGTCTGAAGGAACCTTTCCCTGCTCAACCCTGGTCCTCATTTTGCTCTCTGCTATTGGGTGTCATGCAGTACCTTATCTTCTGTCATGGGTTTCTTTTCCTCTTATTTAAACAACTTTTTGGGATGTGATTCCTTGAACTGGGGCTGAGACTTTCCTTGTTTCCACAGTTTATTCACAGCCTTGGAAGCTTTCTGTTGAGGGTCTCAACAAGTCTTCACACTGGGTAATTAGAACTATAAACAAGGCTAAGGTAATGGAAGGAAAATCGAACAAATGAGTCTTTTTAAACACCCTAAGTGCTCCTGGAGGCCCAGGAGCTGCTGCAGTCCCTGGAACAATAGGAAAATTAATGCCCCCCGCCAATTCTGTGCAGGCTGTGGGAGACTGCAGGACAACTTCCCCAGCTCTACGTAAAGGATGAAAGGGCCATGTTTAAAACTTGAGCAGTGAAGTCACCCAGGCCTGATACCTTGGCACCTCTTCTCCAACCACCTTAAAAGTTGTCGAGGACACTAAAACAGCTCACTTTTGAGCTCACTAAAGGAATGCAATAATAACCAAGAATCCAAACAAGTAACTTAGGTTAATCTTTTTTAGAGTTATAAACATAACATAAATGTTTGTTTTTGCCTGGGTTTACAAAAAAGATTCATGTTATGTATATTATGTGTCTTAAAATGTGAATGTGTTTCCCAATGAAATAACCTATTTTGAGAATTTATGAAATGTTTATGAATTTGCCAATTTAAAGAATGCTAATTACTTACTTTTTTCTTTCTTTTTTTTATTGTTGTTCAAGTATAGTTGTCTCAATTTTCTCCCCACCACTTGCCCCCACCCTAGCCATCCCCACCTCCCACCCTCGATCCTACCCAGTTTGGCCTTGTCCATGTGCCTTTATACATGTTCTTTGATGACCCTTCCCCCCTTTCCCCCTTTATCTCCTCTCCCCACCCCTCTGGTTACTATCAGTTTGTTCTTAATTTCAATGTCTCTGGTTATATTTTGCTTGCTTGTTTGTTTCATTGAAAATGAATTTTTTAAAGGCCAACTAAAGGAACTAGGTAAGTTACAGAAGGTTGGTGTCATTTGCAGGAGGTTTGTGCTGGTTAAATAAGGATTATGGAGGAAAATAAAACAAAAAGAGAAGGAATTGAGGAAGTAAAATAGAGATAAGAATGGAATAGAAAAGAAAGGAACATACCTATTACAGGGATGAAGGACATTGGAAAAAATATTTTTCTGAATTGAAAAATGGGCCAAAAAACATAAATAAAATGAAATAAAATAAAATGAAATAAAATAAAATGAAATAAAATAAAATAAAATAAAAAAGGCAAGGCACATAGATAGTTGGTGAAGCAGAATAGTAATGTTAATGATGAATGAAAATGCCCAGAAGCTCCATTTAATTTTTCAAAACCAATTGTTATTTTTTCACAAAAGCCTCAGGTACAGCTGACAATAGGAAACAAACCAATTTATTGTCCAAAGTACACAAACATCGATCCTGAGTCTGCCAAGGGCGGAGCACTGCTGGGGGTGCATTTTATCCAGCAGGCAGCCGCAGACATCAAGAGAAAGTTACCAAAACTAGCCTTGGGACGCCAGGCCACCACTAAGCAACTGGTAGAGAGAGCTTTCAGTGTTTTAAACAACCAACACAGGGCAGAGGAGGAGCAAAGAGCCATCCAGAGGAAACAAAAGGCTCACTTGATAGCCACAGCTTTAAGTCCTATGCTGCCTCTGAGTCACCCAGCCCCAGACTGCAAAGAACATCCAAGGGGCGATGCTATTGGTGCAGACAAGAAGGACAGGGAGCAGGGAGTGCCCACGACTGACTCAGGCACCATGCCCATCTGCCAGGGGAAAGGCATTTGGAAAAGTGAATGTCTTGGGCTCCAAAGGGAACCTAGTGCCCCCAAACCAATGATGGTCAAAACACCTGAGAATTAACAGTGTCTGAGGCCTCCTACTGCCCCCATTGATCATCTGATCATCAATCACACCAGAGGCAGCTCCTATGACCCTGATGTGGCAGGTAAGCCCATTGCGTTTTTATCAGACATGGAGTAGCTTACTCTTCCCTGACTCACTAACCAGGGCCTCTTTCTTCCAAACCTGTTTGATCGCTTGGGTAAATGGGCATCCTCAATGCTACCATTTCACTCAACTGCTCAGCTGCAGCCTCTGGAATCTCACTTTTACTCATGTCTTTCTTGTATTTCTGGGGTGCCCCGTCCCTTATAATGGAGTAACAACACCCCGTCTAGTCTAGGAACTACCATAACCCTAGGAGCAATAGCCATAGAAGATAATGAACCCTTCTTGTTATGCCTGATGGCCAATCTAACTTCTCACCCTGAACGAGAAATTAATAAAATCTGTCCTTGTCCATGTCAACCCCAAGGTACGGGAAACTAAACATAGTCCCTGACAAGATAGCTCTAAAACCAGCAATACCCTACCCTAACAAAAGACAGTAGCCTCTAAAACCTGAGGTCATAAAAGGGATTGAACCTCTCACTGAAACATTTATACAGCATAGGCCCCTCAGGCCCTGCCAGTCCACAGGTGATACTCCTATTGCCCCAGCACGAAGGCCAAACACAGAACACCCGTTTGTTCAAGACCTGAAGGCAGTGACTGAGACTGTAGTTCCAGTACATCCTATAGTTCCAGACCCCTACACCATCTTAACATAAATCCCAGGAGAAGCCAAATATTTTACTGTATTAAATTAAAAGTATGCCTTTTTCTGCACTCCCCTTCATCCTGACTCCCAGTACTTGGCATTTGAATGGACTAACCCACAAACTGGGAAAACTTGTCAACAAACATGAACTTTGCTCCCTGGGGGCTTCACTGACAGCCCCCATTTGTTGAAAGGTGCTTTAGCCAAAGGGACACAGCAGAGAGACAAGAATAGCACTTGGGGTTCTCACCCAGAAATTGGGCCTGACTCCAAGGCTGGTAGCTGACTTTTCAAGACAATTAGATCCCATAGCAGCTCTCCTAGTAGAAGAGGTGAATGCTCTCCTGAAGGCAGCCACTAGAAGTACAAACCCCCACCAAGTACAAGCCCTTTTAGAAACAAAGGGACATCAGCGGTTCATGAGGCAAAGCTAAATAAACACCAGGTTCACCTCTTAGACTCTCCTGGATTAACCCTGAACATTTGCCAAACTCTCAATCCTGCCACCTCCCTACCAATAAAAGAGGAAACTCAGGTCACACAGAAACTTTTGAACAAGTATATTCAGGCAGGTCTAACCTAAAAGATGAACTTTTACCTGATCCTGAAGCAGAATGGTTTACGGATGGCAGCAGTTTTATAGAAGATGGGGACAGAAAGGCCAGGTACTGCATTGTCAGTCTTCAGGAAATAATAGAGGCAAATCCCCTGCCCCTTTCTACTTTGGCCCAAAAAGCTAACTCATAGCACTCACTAGGGCCTTACAATTAGGGGAAAACCTCTTGTGTTTCGTATATGTATACTGACTCAAAATGTGGGTATCTACTATCACATGCTCATGCTGCTATTCTGAAGAAAGAGAACTTTAAAAGCCAAAAACTCCTCCATAACACCATAAAGAAATTTTAGAATTCCTAACAGCTGTAACACTCCCTCAAGAAGTAGCAGTAATATACTGTGGAGTCACCAAAAGGGGAACACATATAATCAAAAACAACACTTTGGCAATTTGGGTGGCTACGATAGCAGAGCGGTCTTCAACCATCACCCTAGAAGCAGCTCTGTTCCCCAACCTCTTGCAGCCCCCAGAAGGCCCTTCCTCTGCATGGAGCAGGTCTCTTGGGCTTCAGAGAATGGACTCTCTAGGGACCCGAGAGGCTGAATGTCAATGGATAATAAACTTTTATTACCTCAAACCTTAAAATGGAAATTCTCCACGATGACACTCAACTTGAGAGATGTTCTTGCCACTCTCATCTCCCAGCTGTTGTGACACAAGGACTTTATAAGACCGTGAAGAAAGTGACCTGCAGGTGTGTACTCTGCTCCAAAAATAATGCCATGGGTCACCTCCACCTCCTCCCTTCCTGATGCCAATACAACACGGAGGTACTGCATCCCTGGGGAAGATTGGCCAACTGGTTTCACTCAGATGTCCCCTCTAGCTGAATTTCAATATTTCCTAGAATTTGTAGACATTTTGCCAGATGGATTGAAGCCTTTCCTACCAGAAAACAAAAGACTACTAAGGTACAAGTACTTACTAAAAGAAATCTTACCGAATTTTGCACTGATTCTTTCATAGCCAAGATTTCACAACAGCTGGCTCGAGCTTTAGAAATCAACAATCATGTACACTCATGATGGAAACTTTAGTCCTCAGTTAAGGTAGAAAGAGTTCATCGAACCCTATAAAGGATGTTAGCCAGGCTATACCAAGAAACCTCAGAGTCCTGGGTGTTTATGTAACTTATAGGTCTCCTGAGAATAAGCTGCACCTGAAAAAATGTTACAAGTTAGCCCCTTTGAACTCACCTATGGCAAGCACTTTCTTGGATCTGACCTGCTAGTAGATGAGGAAATCTTCCAGCTGTTATCTTACACCATTAATCTAGGACAAGCACAAAAAAGCATTCCAGGAATATGGGAACAAAATTCTACCTGGCCCCAGTAAAGACTACCAACACAAACAAGTTAAACCAGGAGACATGGTCTATTTAAAATCTGGAGGAACAATTGTCCCAAACCCCAACTACGACACAGATGGAAGGGCGCACCTCATGACCTGCTGAGCACCCCAACTGCAGTAAGCTCGCAGGGATACCCAGTTGGGTCCACTCATTGAGTTAAACCTTTATCTTATGTGTCCCCAAAGGAACCACAACCTGAGATCTACTTTTGTGAACCCACCAAAGACTTGAAGTTCCTCTTCAAGAAACAAAAGCCTGTACTGATAAGTAATAAAATGGCTAGGCCTTAATATAATTGTCTTTCTCATTTTCTGACATTCTTTCTCACTAGCCACTCAGCCTTCTCCCTCAGGCAAGGAATTTTTCTGTCCCTGTTGGATTTAACCCTTGCCAGATAAAGTCCCAGGTCCTCCACTCCACTAACCTTCTTGTCAAATTTATCACCTCTAGGGTACAACAATTCCATGTCAGGATGGTGACACTTCAGGGATTTCAGCCCACCCTTACTATAGAAGAATCACCTAATAGCCTCTCTGCTCCAGTCTCACATCTCATTTCCTTGTCTTTCTTCGATCAAGCAGGGAGAAATAGCCACACACTACCAGGCAGGGAGTGAGGCTCTCGTCAGCAGGAAGCAGTCACTGAAGACATACTATCCTCCCTCATCAATTGTCTCCTGGAAGTCTCTAACGGGGGAATGTGGCAGGATAGTAAGGAGCTAGGAAAATTCCTTAGCAACTAGAATAAGGGAAAACTGAGACAAAATAATTAAACAAGGCCAAACAATTTGAGCAGTGTACAACCAGCTAATGAGTCACAAGGTTTTCGTCTTCCCTAACCATAACACTTAAGAGCAAATGTTACACATTCCAGACCATCCTGAGGTGGTTAGGTTGCAGCCCTTCTTCAATGAGTTCTTTAATGAGAAAATAACCCTCATCCCACTTTACACACATTTTGATGAATCAACATATAAAGGACACACCTGAAAAGCTAATGGGTATTCTTAAGGACACTTCCCTAAGATCTCCCCTAGCATCTGGCACACAAAGAAATATAAAAGGTCTCAAAACAAAGGACCCATGGCTCACTCATTGTAGAGCATGCCCATGCCCTGTATCTGCTATCTTTCTTCTACACTCTAAGGGTCCTCACAAGGGTCCCCAGGGGAGCAGTGAGTAGTGGCAGCTTCTCTGAGGCTTACTCCATGAACCTGCCTTTTAGGTCTTTTTTTTCTCTGACTTTCTGCTGTTGCTTCTTCTACCTTAAGCCCTTCCCTTATTTCACTGTCCCCAGCTTTAATAAGCATCCTCTCATAAACACCTGGGCTCTACTTGTGAAATCGTTCCTACACAAAGTCAAGAACCCACACTCTCCCAGCTGGCCCAAGACAGACCCACTCCTGGACCAGTCCCCATCCAGTAATAGGGTCTTAATACTAAATACATAAAGAGAATTGTCCATAAATACATTCACCATAAAATATTTTATAATAGTAAAAATGAAAATCTAAATATCCAACACTAGTGCAATGGTCAGGAAAATGGAATCCTCACATGATAGAAATGATGAAACTCACACACACACACAGACATGTATGATGACTTTGCTGTTGCTGGTGTTCTGTATATTAAGAACAACATACAAATTAAATGAGGAGTTCCAATCAGTGTGTTGGACAGAGATGGGTTAATTTCCTGCTACAAATACATTGAAATACTGAATAACATATACAACTATTAAAAATACATAGTTGAGAAAGGAAAATAATAGAAGAAAATTTTATTATAAAATAATAACAATATAATAAATAATAGAAAATTCCCAAGTCCCAGAAAGAATAAGGAGCACAAAACCAACTTGGTAAGAAATTATGAAACACTTCCAGCCAAGATGGAGGCATAGGTGGATGCACTGTACCTCCACGTACAACCAAGATAGGAACAACAAGAATTTAGAAATAGAATAACATCCAGAACTGACAGAAAATTGATTTAAATGGAAGTCGGACAACCAAGAAGTTGAAATAGACCTGTTCATCCAGACCAGTAGGAGGGGTGCAGTCTGGCAGCTGGGCGCGGGTCGCAGCGTGGAGAGCAGAGTTGGGACCGGGCGCATAAGGCATCAGAGGGCGCGTAAGGCATCTGGGGAGCGCAAGACTCCAGCGGGTGGACCCTGAGTGCACTTGCGGCAGCTGGCAGGCCCCGGCAGAAGGGTGGCACCCGGCAGACCCAGTGAGGCGGCATTGTAAAGCAAGGCGGTGCACGCAACTCAGGATCCCAGCTCTGGGAAATAGAGCCTTGGGACACTGATCGCCGACGCCTGTGGAAGTTGAGGCACAGGGAGAGACACCCAGCCTCACAGGAGAGGTCCTTGGAGGGTCCCACAGCGTGCACAAGCTCACCCATATGGGAATTGGCACCAGAGGGGCCCAGTTTGCTTGGGGGAAACAGCAGAGGGGACTGAGGTCCCACGGACAACAGAGCAACCGCCACTGTTCCCTCTCGACCCCGCCCCCACATACAACGTCAGGACCCAGCGACTGGGGTGCCCTGCTCCGTTGAACACCTAAGGCTCCGCCCCTTACCATAACAAGCGCAACCAGACCAAAAAAAAAAAAAAAAGAGAGAGAGAGAGAGATGGCTTAAACAGAAGAACAAATCAAAGCCCCAGAACCCATCCTTTTAAGCGACCGAGAGATAGCCAACCTATCAGATGCACAGTTCAAAACACTGGTGATCAGGAAGCTCACAGAATTGGTTGACTTTGGTCACAAATTAGATGAACAAATGCAGGCTACGATAAGAGAAATGAAGGGAAATGCACAGGGAATCAATAGTGATGGGAAGGAAACTGGAACTCAAAACAATAGAGTGGACCAGAAGGAACAAAGAAACAACCAAACAGGAAAGAATGGAGAAATACGAATTCAAAAAAATGAGGAGAAGCTTAGGAACCTCCAGGACATCTTTAAACATTCCAACATCCGAATTATAGGTTTACCAGAAGGGTAAGAGGAAGAGCAAGATATTGAAATCTTATTTTGAAAACATAATGAAGGAGAACTTCCCTATTCTGGCAAAGGAAATAGACTTCCAGGAAGTCCAGGAAGCTCAGAGAGTCCCAAAGAAATTGGACCCAAGGAGGAACACACCAAGGCACATCGTAATTACCATTAGTCAAGGTAAAAATGAAGGAGAGAATCCTAGAAGCAGCAAGAGATAAGGGGACAGTCACCTACAAAGGAGTTCCCATCAGACTGTCAGCTGATTTCTCAAAAGAGACTCTACAGGCAAGAAGGGACTGGAAAGAAGTATTCCAAGTCATGAAAGACAAGGACCTACATCCAAGATTGCTCTATCCAGCAAAGCTTTCATTTAGAATGGAAGGGCAGATAAAGTGCTTCCCAGATAAGGTCAAGTTCAAGGAGTTCATCATCACCAAGCCCTTATTATATGAACTGTTAAAGGGACTTATCTAAGAAAAAGAAGATAAAAAACATGTATAGTAAAATGACAGCAAACTCACATTTATTAACAATCACACCTAAAACAAAACCAAAAGAAACTAAGCAAACAACTAGAACAGGAACAGAACCACAGAAATGGAGATGACATGGAGGGATAGCAACAGAGGAGTGGGGTGGGGAGAGAGGGGGAAAAGGTACAGAGAATAAGTAGCATAGATGGTAGGTAGAAAATAGACAGGGGGAGGGCAAGAATAGTATGGGAAATGTAGAAGCTAAAGAACTTATGATACCTGAACTAAAGGGAGGGAATATGGGTGGGAGAGGGTGTACAGGGTGGAAGGGAGTGAAGGGGGGAAATGGGACAACTGTAATAGCATAATCAATAAAATATATTAAAAAAAAGAAATTACGAAACAAGAGTAATCAGTGTGGCATGGGCCTGATAATAGACCTGTAGGAACTAGGGCTGGGGATCGTAATGGAAATACAGATGAGGCCTCAGTCCATGAAGATGAGGCACCTGGTCTCAACTGAGTTAATTCCCTCCAAGATGGAGGTTAAAGCAAAGATGAAAGAGCTGAAGCCTGACTTAAAGCCAAAAGTTCTGCAGAGAAATAGAACCAATGGGGTGTATGTTTATACAGAAAGTGATTTATTTTAATGTATTGACTCAAGCAATTATGGGGCTGACAAGTCTAAAATGTGTAGGGTGTGCCAGCTGCCTAGAGGCTAGGGGAAGAGTTGATGGTGCATTTCAGGTCCAATAACTGTTTGGTGCAAAATTCTCTCTTCCTGGATTTCAGCCTTTTGTTCGATTCAGCCCTCCAACTGATTGTATGAGGTCTGCCCACATTACGGAGAATAGTCCACTGATCAAATCCACTGATTTAACGTCCACTGATTTAAATGTTAATCTCAGACCAAAAAATACCCTCCCAGAAACATGCAGAATAATGTTTGACTACATATCTGAGCACCATAGCCCAGCCAAGTTGACACATAGAGTTAACCATTACACTGGGGAAGTGCAGAGGGCAGCAAGGATGTGAAAAGGGGAACTGCAGTGAAGGAAGGCATGAGGAAATGTGAAATGGTACACTGTCGTTCAGGCTAACACTTTATGATGAACCTCAAAGATCACAGGTTACTCAGTAAGCATGTCTCGTTGGCATATGGTTCTTCTCCAAAGAGGCCTCAAAGAGAAATGATGTTTTGGAATAGGCCAGGGAAGGGAGAAGGAAGGGGAATTCATCTGCCAGTCTTCCATCTCTGTTTTCCATTCATGAAGATTTAGCCCACAGGAAGGTAATCCCAACACCTGCAGGTGTTGTCAGATGGCCCTTTCTGCAGTGAGAATTAGTGTGGTATATCTGGGTTGGTAGGATCCGGAAACTCTAGGTTCTGTGGTGCTCAGCCCTCCTGCATGGAGGTAGCCAAGGTGCAGGGCCTGCTGCTCCCAGAGAAAGTGATGGTCAGCCCCTGGCAGTGTCTGCAGCATCCCAGAGGTTGGCCCCATGTAATCACAAGAGTCCTTTAAATAGAGAAGAGGGAAGCAGATGAGTCAGAAGTGGGAAAATGGCGTCATTAGAAAGGCGTTGCTGGTTTTGATGATGTAAAAGGGACATGAGCCAAAGAATGTAGACGACCTCTAGAAGCTACAAAAATCAAGGAAACGATTCTCCCCTGGAAACTCCAGAAAGGAACACAGCTCTGCTGACCCCTTGATTCTGGCCCAGTGAGACCCATTTCAGAATTCTGACCCTGTAGAATTGTAGTAATAAACGTGTGTTGCTTTAAGCCCCTAGATTTGTGATAAATTGTCACTGTACCAATAGGACTACTATACCCTTCCAGTCTTAGCAGTGACAATCCATCCCACTATTGCAGGCCCCAGGGCACCGCTCCATCCTAGTTGGTTTCTTAACCCCCACCCTGACCTGCCCCCATACCTATGAGAGGACTTTAATGAAACAGCTGTTTACAATGACCCAGTTTGAGTCCTTACCCATTTCCTGCTGAGGCTATAAATCGGTACAGAGTCCAAAGCATCATTACCAGGACTGATGTATCCTCAGCCACAGGAAAGGAGAACAAACTTGTCTAAAGAAACAAAGGGGCAGCTAATTAAAGTTTCTGTTCAGGTGTCTTAAAGGCCCCTATGAAAGGCATAACCCTCAGGTGGCCAGCATACCTAAGTGGGGATTCATTCACCCTTTTCTCCACGTCTCCATCTCCTTTCCTGTGGTCCCAGGGAATGACCCTGGACTAGAAATCAGGAGTTTTGGTTTAGAATCTGGTCTTTGGCATTGAGTGTTTTTGGGAAGAGAACTAATTTCTCTGGGCCATGATTGCTTCATCTGTTAAAGCAGTGACTTTCAACTTTTTTCATCTCATGGCACACATACCAAATACTAAAATTCTGTGATGCACAAAAAAATATACTTTGGTAACCTGGCAAAAAAAATAGGTATAGTTTTGATTCAGTCACACCAGATGGCTATTGTTTCGTCAGCTGCTGTAATTTTTTTATTTGACAATCCAAGGTAAAAGAGGTCAGTGCCCCTGACTAAATAGTCAGGTATTGCATGTTTTGAAAATTCATTTGAAATGTTTCACAGTTGAAAATGTCCATGGCATATATTGGATGACTGCACTTTCAGGGATCACATGAACACATTTTAATCTCACATAATCCCACAGTTCAGTGTCAGTCTGTCAATTTCAAGGATTTCTGGAGGTCCCAGGAACTGCATAACAGTGTTCTCATTGTCAGGAAACCTGCAGAGTTGTAGAACTCCCCGAAAGGTGGCTCAAATATAAACATGCCATTTATAAACATTAACTCATCACCACAAAAATCAAAAGGAAACAGAGATGCTTTAGTCTAAGCCACACACACACACACACACACACACACGGGGCCCATGTCCGCTCCCTTCCCTGGTCCCATCTCTCTTACTGCCGACACCACCCCATGCCCCCTGTCTGTACTCTCCCTGGGAACATGAACCCCTCTCTTCCTCCAGGAACGTTTGCTATCAGGAACCTAGTCGGGGCAGCTTTGGAGGCAAGATATTGGGGGGTTATTCAGGGACATTACAGGTGACTCGAAGGCCATCGCATTTATCTCAGATGATGTCATGATTCACCAAAGGACTGGAGAGTGCAGTAAGCAGGGAACAAGGTGGGCTTAAGGGAGTGTCCAGAAAGATAAGGGGAACTGGACAAGGCTGTTATATAGCGGAATGCTCAGGGTGATGAGCGATGAGCAGAGTTCCATGACTGCTACACCTGGGGCATCCGTTCAAGGACCAGAGAAAAGCATTGAGTCTATCTGTGCCTGGTAGGGGTGTCTATTTCCTCCAGGGGTTCCCCTGCGGACAGAGGGTTCTAGAGACCTCTTCTCTGTATAATCCCTACTCTGGAAGTCTTTTCTAAAAGATTTTATTTATTTACTTTTAGAGAAAGAGGAAAGGAGGGAGAAAGAGAGGGAGAAAAACATTGATGTGAGAGACAAACATTGATTGGTTGTCTCTCGAACGTGCCTCAACCAGTTTAAAAATGTCAGCACAGGCATGTGACCTGACTGGGAATTGAACCTGTGACCTTTTGCTTTGCAGGACAATGCCCAACCAAGCCACACTTAGATTAGGTTTTAGATTCAAATCTGAGGGGCCCAGGGGTCAATGACCTTCACTCATCACCACCATGAGGGTCAGAGTATGGACAGGGAGAGCTTTAAGGCTGGAACTCAAGGCCATATCAGGGGAAGTGCTAACCTTCTTATTTCTTTTGTACCCAGAAATATCAGATCAAATTCCCATTCCTTGCTGTGGTAGCAAGTTTCAGTCATTGCCAGAGGAATCACTAGGCCAATAAGGCCCACCCTCAGAGACCCAGAGCTGGTCCCAGGAGGAAAGAAAGGGCTCCATCTGAGCCCTCCTGTAAATCCCACTGCCTTGGAAGTGTCTAGAGGTTTCTGCAGTGTAATTGGAACATACTCATATAAGAAACTTAAGAACAGCCCTATTTCCACACTAGTTACATAAAAGCCCTTAGTACACATTTATCTCAAGATTTAAAAAATTTTAATAACATATTTTACTATTCACAACTTTAATAATCATTGCCAAATTCTATATTCAAATTTAAGAAACAGTCTCTCAAAATCTACTAATGCATAGTTTGTCAATTCAAAAAATTAACTTTGTATTTTGGAATAATTTTAGATTTATGAGAAGTTGCAATGAGAGTACACAAAGAGTTCCCGTGCCTTCTTCACCCATTTCCCCTACTGTTAACATCTTTATAAAGCAGCAGTACTTTCACCAAAACTCAGAAGTTAACACTGGTGTGTAGGAGAACTAAACCACCCACTTGGTTCATCTCTCACCGATTTCCTCGCTAATGGCCTTTCACTGTTTCAGGATCCAGTCCCGGATCCCACATTGTATTCCGTCCTCTCGTCTCCTTAGCCTGCTTCTATCCATGACATTTTCTCAGCTGTGTTTTTTACGATCTTAACAGTTTTGCAGAGTGTTTGCAGGTCAAGATGCTGTAGAGTGTACCTCACTTTGAATTTGGGTGTTGTTTTCCTCATGATTAAAGTGGATGATGAGTTTGGGGAAAGAACATCATGGAGGTGAAACGCCCTTTTCATCTCATCATATCAGGCAGTGCATGATAGCGCACGATTTATATGGTGATGTTCACCTTGATCACTTGGTTCGGGAAATGTCTGCCGAGTTTCTCCACTGTCAAGTTCTTACTTTTCCCTTTGTATGCTCTGTTTTCTTCGGAAGCAAGACTAGAGGCCAGCGCACCATCATGGAAGAAGCGATTAAGCTCCACTTCTTCCCAAGGAAAACATTTATACATGTGTCCCTATATATTATTATGGTTCTTTTGGGTTATATGTCTTTGGAAACTAAGATTGTACATCAACTTTATAACAAACTTAGTCCAAGACTGGAATGTGAACCGTCACATCACATTATGCCTATGGATGAAGGCCAGCTGTCCCTGGAAGCATCGTTCCCCGTGGGAGGGGAGCTGCAACAATGGAAACCACACTTTCTGGACCCAAATTGGGGCACATATTTTGTTCTATGACCAGTCTCAGTAGAACAGGGATAAAGGATGAAACCATAGATGTAGTTCATTTTTTTAAATCTCCATGTCACTGACTGGCCGATACCCTTCCACACTGCAGAAGCTCCATCCAGTTCACCAGCATCACCAGAGGCAATTTGCTCTCCTCAAATTTGTGTATTATTTGTGTATCAAACATACATGGTTTTTCTGTTCTCTATTTCCTGGGGTTGTTTTTGCTGGCCGGAAAGCCTTGCATACCTTTTCTGTCGAAAGGAAGGTTGAAGGAGTCAATGAAGTAATGCTTTGAGGAATATTATTGAAGTTTTTTTTGTATTAGTTTGCTAAGCCTGCCATAAAATACCACACACTGACTTGTTCAAAGAACTAAAATTTATATCTGACAGTTCTGGAGGCTGGAAGTGCAAGATCAAGGTGGTGCCAGGTTTGGTTTCTCTATTTCTCCTGAGGCCTCTCTTCTTGGCTTGTAGATGGCCACCTTCCCACTGTGTCTTTACATGACCTTTTCCTAGTATGCATGCCTCCCTGCCACGTCTTATTTTAAAGATTTTATTTATGTATTTTTAGAGAGAGGGGAAAGGAGGAAGAAAAAAAGGTAGAGAAACAATGATGTGTGAGAGAAACATTGATCAGTTGCCTCTCCAAGCCCTAACTGTGGACCTGGCCTGCAACCCAGGCACGTGCCATGGCCAGGGATTGATCTAGCAACCTTTTGGTTCACAGGCCGGTCCTCTGTCCACTGAGTCTCACCAGCCAGGGCCCTTCCATGTGTTTTGTGTATCCAATTTTTTTCTTTTTATAAGGATAGCAGTCAGATTGATATATAATGGCTATCCCAACAGCCCTATTTTATTTTAGTCACATCTTTAAAGGTTCATTTTCAAATAGTCTAACTCTGAGGTTATAGAGTTATAGCTTCAACATATGAATCTGGGGGCAGGAGGATACAATTCAGTGCCTAACAATCCCTGAAATCAATAACATTGAACTTGCTTGGAAACCTACAGATTTAGATAGTATGTGCATGGTTGTTAGAGCTTTTGCATTCAGTACAGATGTGAAGTTGTCTATTTTCAGGGCCTTATAATTTTGTTCCCTTAGAAGGGGTTAGTTAGTTTTCTATATTAATTCCCTACAAGTGCAGGGGCTTAATCATAGTAGAAAGACTGGGAGAGACCACTCAGAAAATGGAATAAAAATCAAGACAAAAAATGAACACTAGAGAAACAATGATTGGCTATTTTAGTCATTAGGGCCTAGAATGAAGTTTATGCCTCCCTGAATGTGATCCTTATCTATGTATGTCAAAATACCAGTTTGTAAAAACATCCATGGGTTTTTTGTTCCGTTCTGTTTTGTTTCATTTTGTCATGTGAGAATGTCCAAAATCCCATAGCGTTACCCCATCATCCCATTTACCTAGGCCCTCTGCTCTCTGTCTGCTGGTCACCACTCTGCTCTACCCTAGGATAAGTCCTCAACTAGC
>PVIA01014777.1:0-25488 GCA_004024845.1 Tonatia bakeri | reverse complement strand
TTTTTTTTTTTTTTTTTTTTTTTTTTTTTTTTTTTTTTTTTTTTTTTTTTTTTTTTTTTTTTTTTTTTTTTTTTTTTTTTTTTTTTTTTTTTTTTTTTTTTTTTTTTTTTTTTTTTTTTTTTTTTTTTTTTTTTTTTTTTTTTTTTTTTTTTTTTTTTTTTTTTTTTTTTTGGTCTTGGAAGCTCATTATCTTACCTTCTGATTTAAATGAGAGCATTGCTGGGTAGAATACTCCTGATTGCAGGTCTTTGCTTTTCATTACTTCATGTCATTCCCTTCTGATTTGTAGTTTTTCTATTGAGAAATCAGCTGATAGCCTTATTGCATTTCCCTTGTCTGTTACTAGCTGTTTCTCTTTTGCTGTCTTTAAGATTCTCTCTTTGTCTTTAAATTTTGTCATTTTAATTATGATGTGTCTTGGAGTGGGACTTTTTGGATGCATCTTTGTTGGGGCCCTCTGTGATTCTGGAACTTTTATGACACTTTTCCTTACCAAGTTATGGAAGTTTACTGTCATTTTTTCAAGCAGGTTTTTTATCCCTTACTTCTTTCTTCTCCTTCTGTTATCCCTATGATATGAATACTTTTACATTTCATGTTGTCCTGCAGCTCCCTTGAACTCTCTTCATTCTTTTTCATTCCTTTGTTTCATTTGTTACTCTGACAGAGTGCTTTTTTTCCTATCATGTCTCACTATTCACAATTCGATCCTCTGCTATATCTAGCTGGTTTTTAATTTCTTAAATTTTATTCTCCATTTCAGATATTGTATTCTTTATTTCCTCCTGTACTTATTCAGAGTTTCTATGTGCTTTTTCATGCTGATATACCTCCCACTAAATTTTTTGTCATGCTGACTGAGTTCCTTTAGCATCTTTATATTAATTACTTTGAACTTTGTGTCCGATAAATTGCTTGACTTATTTTATTTATCACTCTTTCTGGAGATTCCCCCATTTTTTATAATGGAGTTTTGTTTCTTTGTCTCCCCTTTCACATTGTCTCTTTTGGTTTGTTTCTGTGTAATAAATTGATCTGCCTTGATTCCCTATCTTCATGGAGGGTCTTCCTTGGTAGCAGTCCTATGGGACTCAGTGGTGCAATCTTCTTAAATTCCTGAGATAGATGCTCTAAGGATGTTCTTTATGCAGTTTATATGTGTTCTCTTGTTGTAACAGGGTTTTGGTTGTTGTTGACTTGTTCTTTGATGGGTTCTCCCCTCCAGTGGCTCACTGAGAGTCACAACCCCCACCATGACTTGTATGTTGTTGTACAGGAGCTACTAGGACAAAACAACTCATTTTTCAAAACCTACACCAGCAAAAATATTACCCAGACACTACCATGATATTAACAACAAATGAGACAAGATCAATAAAGGTGGAAAGAGAATAAGAATATTATACAAAAGAAAACAAGAATATGAGGTGACTATTGGAAAGAAAAATGATTTTGAGAAGGTGGGGGGCAATAATAAGACTACAGGATAGAAACAAGGTGAAGAATGGGAGTACAAAAATTTATAACATAAATAAAATAGGTAGAGAATAGAGCAAAATGGAGTAAGAAAAGTGAAGAATACACAATGAGGTTCAGAAGAAAAAAATAGTGAGAGAATAGGAACCAAATTGAAGAAAAAAAACCCACTGCAGTGATATTGAGCACAAATGAGCGAAGATTAATAAAGGTGGAAAGAGAGTAATATTGTAAGAAACCTAATGAAAGTAAAGGAAGAGAAGATTGTGAGATGCATAAAGAAATTAAAATGATTTTGACAGGATAGAGGGAGGAGAAATAATAAGCATAAGGGTTAGAAACCAGGCTCAGAAACGGAGAAAATAAAATTTAAAATGAGCAGAAGACAGGGCAGGAGAAAGGTGGAAAAGACTAGGACAGCAAACAGTAAAATATGAGATTTAAAATAAAAAAATAGTCAACAACTAGGAATCAAATGCAAGAAATGCAGCAACAACCTTAATATCAATGACAAAAAAAGCAAAAATTAATAAATGTGGAATGAAATTAAGGGTATTAGAAGATAGGGAAAAATAATGAGATGAATAATGGAAAGAAATATGGTTTTGAGAGGATGGAAGGAGGAGAAATAGAGTGAGGAATAGAAAGAAGGTATAGAAAGATAAAAATAAAATTTGAAACAAAAATAAGAATAGAGCAAAATAGAGTAAGAGAATGGAAGAGTAAAATAGAAAATTTGAATTAAAACTAAGATAAAAATTAAAAAAAAGAACTGAAAATATATATACAAAATAAAGTAAAAATAGTGAAATAATAGGAGCAAAAATTGAAGACAAACAATGTTAAAAAGCCAGGCAGGAGAAAAATAATGCTAATAATGAAAAAGAACAAGGTCAAATTCATCTCAGTGTATCTATTGTTTGTTTGTCTACTGTCTTCTCCTTCAAGGTTCACCCCTGGTAATGTCAGCTGGTGTCCCAGTGTAGCTTTAGGCAGACTGTTCGGGGCTATAAGCAATCCACAATCTGTGGCTGTCTCCTTCAGGCTTGGCTAGTCCTCACTGTTCTGTCCTGCTGGCTTTTTAGCAGTACTTGGCCAATGGTTGGTTCATCTAACATCTGACAGCACTGCATGTACCACCTCCACCTACCTCCAGAGGAGGCCTCTGTGTGATTGGCAGGGTGGGATTCTTGGATCACCACCCTCCTCCCACCCCCACCAGCAAATGCTGTTCAGTCATCAGAGAAGATGGTCTATCCCATATTATTTTCAATCATGTATAGTTTCTGATGAATTAGCTGTCTGTTTCCTATGAGGGGCCAATCTTTGTAAAAAGGGTCAGCTCTTTCTTGCTTGGCACTGATGGCAGGTTGGTGTGAGAGCCAAGGCTCGGTGGGGCCCTGAGCACCTCTTGTTGCACCAATTTCTTATCTCTCTGCTCTGCTATTTTCAGTGGAATTGGGCCCAAGGAGGAGCCAATATAGTGTCTGATAAAAATTCAGTAAGAGATCTTTTGGAGATTCTCTTTCTTTCTCCTGCTGCTATCCCCCTGGCAAGGGGTTCTTGAACCTGGCCTTGCTGTTCTGTGGAGTTTGTAATCCTGCAGGACAGAGTTGCGCATGTATTCCCCTTTCCGGAGGCTTATTCCACAGCGTGAGTGGCCCTGCCTGGATGCAAAGAATCTCAGGCCCTCAGTTTTTGCTGATCCAGCTCCTAGTTCACTGGTCTCACAGGAGACCCAGACCTAAACCCTCTATTCTGCATACAGCACCCTACTCACCACCTGCACTGGGTGGGGCCCCACAATCCCTTTGCCAGAGCAGCCTTCTACTCATCCTGGTCAGCTGGAATCAGTGATCATGAACTGCACTTTGAAGCTGGTTTCTTTGCTGGCAGGTTAGCTGCGGATGTGCCTGGCATCCCTGCCTAGCTATGTCTCAACTCCCCTCTTTTAAAAAGCCCCTGTGTAGTACCCAACTGCAGCACCAAGCCACTGTGTTGTTCTCTGAGCATTCCACCTCCTCAAAAGTCAAAAAGTCTATCTTGGTTAGGGCTGGCCACAGCCTGCTGGTGTCTCCAGCTTTAGGAGATAGAATTTCACTCTTGAACTCTCCCAGTTGGTGTTGTAGCTATGGATGCGTTACTCACTGTGTGTGTGTGCAGCCTGAGTCTCCCAGATTCTGTATATCCTCCCAAGACTCTTCCAACTAGGGTTGTGATTCCCTGTGTGGGACTGTGACCCCTCATTCTGGGAGGGTCATGAGCTAATAAGCTGCAGTTTCTCTCTTCTGTTCTCTCCTCTGTTGCAGGCACCTCACGCAGGGTAGTTCTCCTTCAACTTATAAAAATCTCTTACTGGAAAGTGCAAAGCTTCTTCTGTACTTCTTGGCTTCAAAAATTCATGTCAGTTAAGATTCTATTGATTGTTCAGGTCACTTGTTGGAAGATCACCTGAAAATCTGTGCTGGGGGCATGAGCAAGTGAGCTCAGCTTCCACCTACTCAGCTACCATCTTTTTCCTCCCAAATTTTGTACATTTTTGGTAGCAGTATTTTTTCTTATGTATCTCTTCAAGTAAAGGAAACAAAAGAAAAAGTTAAAAAATTGGACTACATCAAACAAAAATGTTTTTGCACAGCAAAGGAAATCATCAACAGAATAAAAAAACAACCCATGGAATGGGAGATCATATTCACCAATACATATGATAAGGGATTAATAATTAAAATTTATAAAGAACTTTTAAAACTCAACACAAAAATAAAAAGTAAACAATTCCATTAAAAAATGGGCAAAGGACCTGAAGAGAGACTATTCCAAAGAGGACATACAGATGGCCAATAGACATGTGAAAAGATGCTCAATGTCACTAATCACCAGAGAAATGCAAATTAAACCAAAGTAGACATCATCTCACACCAATCTGGCTATCATCAATAAATAACACACAACAAGTGCTGGCATGGATGTATAGAAAGAGACCATCAGCAAATGAGTGGATAAAACAACTACGGGGCATTTACACAATGGACTACTACTGGGCCATAAAAAACAAAATTTTATCTTTTGTGGAAACATGGATGAATCGGGAGAACATTATGCTAAGTGAAATAAGCCAGGCAGAGAAAGACAAATATAATATAGTTTGACTTATATGTTGAATCTAACGAACAAACTGAACTATTAAGCAAAAAAGAGACAAACTCATAGATTGAGAGCAGACTAAAAGCACTAGGGTGGGGATTAGTGTGTGTAAGGACATGATCACAGATGGTAAGGGGATACATGGTAACTGAAAAAATATGATTAAATTAAAAAAGAATTAAAAATATAAAATAGATTCTAAAAAAAACCCTCTTATAAGCCTAAAAATACATATAAAAGTATCCTTAAAAAGATAAAAAAGAAAAGTTCATAAAACTTTTGTCTTCTCAATAAATTTAAGTGTTTGTGATATTTTATTAAACCAAATATTGAAGTAGTCTTTAGAATTATATATACATATAAAAGAGCCTAACACACAAAACTCTTCCAGTCAGGAATTGTAACACTAATTATAACAGCTCTCATTTATAGAACACCTACAGTGTACCTTACACAGTTCACCCCTAGTATTCACCTCAGTTCTACCAAAAGAATTAACTGGTCTGCCCTAGCCAGGTAGCTCAGTTGATTGGAGCATTGTCTCATGTACCAAAAGGCTGTAGGTTCTAACCCTGATCAGGGCACATTCTTAGGTGGAGGATTTGATTTCCGGCCAGGGCGTATAAGGGTGGCAACTAATTAATGTTTCCTTCTCATATTGATATTTCTCTCTCTCTCCCCTCACACTTCCTCGCCTCTAAAATCAACTCACATACACAGTAGGGTCACAGTAGGGTGACAAATATCATCCTTAAAAAAAGAATTAACTGTTCTCATTTGACTCACAAGAAAACTGGCTCAAAGAGGTGGATATTCTCTATCCAACCATCTATCAAAGGACACTTCAGTTTTTTCTCTGTCTTGTTGAATGCAAATAATAATGCAATGGTACACATATGTTTATGAATAGATATTTTGAAATTTTTGGGCTAGATTCATAGAACAGGGGTTTCTGGGTCATATGGTAACTGTATTCTTAATATTTTAAGGAACTGCCATGTTGTTTTCCATAGTGGCTGTCCCAGTTTACATTACCACTAGCAGCGAATGAGAGTTCATTTTTCTACACAACCTCTCCAACGTTTGTTATTACCTATCTTGTTGATAATAGCCATTCTAACCTGTGTGTGGTGGTATCTCTTTGTAGTTTTA
This sequence comes from Tonatia bakeri, assembly GCA_004024845.1. Classification (NCBI taxonomy): domain Eukaryota; kingdom Metazoa; phylum Chordata; class Mammalia; order Chiroptera; family Phyllostomidae; genus Tonatia; species Tonatia bakeri. The sequence goes on along the minus strand of PVIA01014777.1, from coordinate 19,716 downwards.
ATTTGCATTTTCCTAATAGCTAGTGAAGTTGAGCATTTTTTCATATATTTGTTGGCCATTTGTTCATCTTCTTGAGAGAAGTATATGTATGTTCTCTGCCCTTTTAAAATTGGATTGTTTGTTGTTGTTGAGCTGTATGAGTTTATATATTTTGGATATTAACCCCTTATTGGATGTGTTGTTTCAAAATGTCTTCTCCCATTTGGTCGGTTGCTTTTTTGTTGTTGTTGTTGGTGGTGGTTTCTACAAAGCCTACAAAGAGGCTTTGTAGTTTGATATAGTCCCATTAAGTTATTTTTGCTTTTTCCTTTCCTTGCCTTTGAGGTCAAATTCATAAAATCCCCTCTAAGACCAAGGTTTATAAGTTAGTAGCTATGTTTTCTTCTGTGTAATTTATTGTTTCAGGTCTCATATTTAGGCCTATGATCCATTTTGAATTAGTTTTTGTATATGGTGACAAGTGACAGTCTAGTTTCTTTCTTTGCATGTGGCTTCCCGGTTGTCCCAGTACCATTTATTGAAGAAGCTTTCTTTTCTTCACTGTATGTTTTTGGCTCTTTTGTCAAAAATTATTTGCTTATACACATGTGAGTTTATTTCTTGGCTCTTAACTCTGTGCTATTGTCTGTGTGTCTATTTTCTGCCAATACCATACTGTTTTGATTATTGTCATTTTGTTCTGTATTTTGAAGGCAGGGAGTGTGGTACCTCCAGGTTTTTAATAACATTTTTTAATGCATTTGAATATCTGGGACTAAAATTAAGTTTCTTTATCTGGAAGCTCTAAGGGTTTGTACTAGTTTTGAACATGTGGAGAGCTGGAATTGTTTTCTAAAATTAACTGAGGAGAGAAACCTTGGCTAAGGGAGCTGGAGGGGCACTAAATACTGTGTTGAAAGCTATAAATACATCATCGTATTAGAAACTCACAGCAATTCCTCTTGAATATAGATAAATTTTTAATTACCCATTCTACAGATGAGAATCTGAGATTTAGGAGTAGCTAAATAACTTGCCTAAGTTCACACAGTTAATAAGAGATACAGTATATGTCCAGCTCCAGAATCAATCAGAATTGGTATCCCCATATCCTTTTTATTGCATATCAAGCAATTTTCATTTTAAAAGTAACTACTCAGAAAAACTAGCATACTATAGAGGGAATACAGAAAATTGCTGCAATGAGGCTTGTCTGAACAAACAAAAGAAGAGCACCAAAACCTAACCTTTCTAATATTTGGAATATGGCTAACCTTGCATGCATACTTCCTGAAAAATTGTTCTTTAAGGCAATTGTATTAAATGAACAATCACTAAGTAACAGAGAATTAACAAACTGCATAGTAAATTATTTTGTTCTTATGGTGGATCCGAGGGGCATCTAGAATGACAATACCATTATTTTGGGGAGGCCTGCATGTTGCTTATGGTAGGTCACCATATTATCACCCTCCCAATTTGAATAAATTAAATTCTTCATTTTATGACTGAACAGAGAAGTAGTAGGTAGCTTACTGATATCCATTCTAAGTATGCAGCTGTTTTATTGATTCCTCCTGGAGGAACTTGCTGACTTCAATAGATGATATAAGAATAAAGGAATTTGGCTGTTCATATTTCTCAAGGGCAGAGATATATGTCTTCTTTATCCTCCAGCCATGCAGACCTCTAAGCATCTTTTTCATAATACATTTGGTTTCTCTATTTGAGCTATTCTCTTATCTTCAAATACTTTGTAGCACATCCCCAATGGAGCTGTAGTTTGCTACCTCAGCAAGTTAACTGTAAAACTTAAAAACTTCTATGTTTAATAGTGAGAGTCTATGAGGATCTTTCTCCTAAGTGATGAATATCATAAAACAGGTAATTGTGTTAATTTCTGGTACTATTTAATGTTTTTATTAGAACAGAAAATAAGATCTAAAAAAAAAGAACACCCAGATCTTAGAATATGAAATTATAAATTTCTACAAAACTTAAAGAATGCATTTACTTGCATTTTAATCTGGATTTTAGAAACATCATTATTAACTTTGGAAACCTTGAGTAATTATGGGTGGGGGGAAGAATAAAGAACATGGAATGCTGGTTTCCAATCTGGTTCTGCTCTCTGATAGCTTTGAGAAGTAATTTGCCCCTCTAAGTCTTAGCTTCTCCAACTATACAACAACAGTAATAATGCCTATCTTTTTAACTCACTGGGATCTTGTGATGGTCATAAAGTAGTGTATAAAAGCACTTTATGAATTACAGCCCTAAAAATGTAAATCATTTTTATCTTTTCTGACAGCCCTATATGTGATTTTAGAAATTCCGGTAGCTTTATTATTTCTGGTTAACAAGAAGAGTTTGCAAACATGCCCTGAATCTCATCAAATGATAGTGGGTGATGCTAAATACATGGTGCCAAATACCTAGGAGAGTTTCTCAGCTTCCATGATTTTTTATTGTTGAAATTATTACAGATGTCCCCCACTTTCCATACTCTGGGGTAGCCAGAACCCTGGCCAGGAATAACCACATACATTATTTAAGTGTGCTTTGCAAATTCTATTATTTTCTGTTTATGCATGATTGGAGAAAATTGGGAGACTCTTGTCAGCATGATTAAAAATGTCCCCCTCTTTTAGAAGTTTATAATCTGGTACAGCAGCCTACTGGATACTATGAATGTCATGTGAACAACTACAAAGCACAGGATTGGGTTGAGAAAGCTCAAGCACTGTTTGCATCCATTGGAATGTAAAATATTCAAATACATGGAGTAAGAATAATTTACCAATTCAGCTTTAAGCCGTGGGCATGAACTGCATACAGAAGGAGCTCCTTCCTGGCCAGAAATGGGAGGAGATAAGATGCAGAGGGAAAGAAGATAAAGCTGATATACTGCTGTTTAAAGTAGGCCAAGTTAGGCTGCCATGAGAGACAGGTCTATTCTATTACATGGCTAATAAGATGGATCATTTCAGGGACTAAAAACCTGTATAGACAGCAAAGATAGTGGATAGATGGCCATGACAGGTGGAGCTCATCATCACGCCAACTGTCTTCTACCTTATCACATTGTAATATTATCATTGATTTAGTTGACAGCCCCACCCATCTAAATTGCAGGCAATTGGAATTAGCACTTCTTCTTCCTTGTTTTTACCCACCTCCTCCTTCTTCATCTTCTCTCTCCAGTGTCTCATAAAATTCTCTGTCCATAGAAGATTCTTTTATAGCTTTCCTGTAGATCAACAAATAATTATAAAATATAGATACAAAATATCCCATTTACATTAGCGAAAGCAGCTAGAAATAAACTTAACAGTATATCTGATAACTTTTACAGACTATGAAAAATAAGGAAGTTCTTAATTGAGAACTTTCAATAAAATTAATATGCAATCCCTGACTAAATTAATGTACAAATTTAAGGCAAATTTTAATGGGATTATTTCTATAATTTGATAAGTTGATTGAAACATTTATATGAAAGAATAAAGATATTAGAAGAACCAATTTCGCTTATGGAAATATTAAAAAGATACTTGTATTACCAGGTGACAGTAAGTAGTACCGTGATATTAAAGCAATTGGGTTCTGGTGAGATAGAGAAAGGTGTGACAGAGAGGAGACTCCTAAAACAAATGTGTATGAGTATGTTCATGTTGTAGATACCATTTCAAGTTAGTGTAGAATGGCTAGCTCATTCAGCAGTTTTGTGACAGCTAGCTAATTATATAAGACAAAAGTGAGATCCCTACCTCCCACCATAAAAAATAAAGATTATCATATTTTGGTAATTAAAACTCACGAGCTAGTGAATTAAATAATCTTACATTGGAAAAATCATTTATAAGCAGATCATATTTACATAAAATTACATTATAAAAGGGTAGCAGATTTGATTATGGAACAGGACAGGACACAAATTATTAATTTAGGAATTATGTTTAGTTCACGCATCCTAGCTTTTTTACAATAGATTGTCAAAAAAGACCTTATAATTGTCAGCCCAATTTAATTTGTCACCCCCTTTTCTTTTAGGGAAATGGCATATTTTTTGAAAGAAATAGTTAATGTGCAAAATAAACTTGAAAAAGTGTGCGAGAGAGCACATGCATTTGAACAGTTGGGAAGAAGTAGAGAAAGGGAGGAAGGATGGGGGAATAAAGGGGAAAAAAGCACGTGTTCAAAAGTTCAAAGATATAGGCTGTGGAAGAGTATGTTTTGGAAGGTTTATAGGAAGTTTCACTAATAAGGCAGCTTCTGAATCTGGATTCTATTTTTTGAGCAAATGAACTAACTCTGTGGTGTGGTATATCGGGTAACAATCCACCCAGAGCCACATACTTTAAGTGCAAGGCACAGATGCCTCAAGCTGTGCATTATCTCAGGCTCTAAGGAAGAGAGAGGAGTATGGAAGCGGTAAGTCACCCCTCTTCTCACTTCCACCACCAGCCAAGTGGCCCAGTTTCCCAGCCACTCTATCTTTGGCATGCTCCCCCTGGCACAGCTCTTGATATTTATTTCACTTTTCACTAGGGTGCAGATATTATGGTAGCATGGAATAACTTGCTTATAGGACCATACTTTTAGAGATGGCTCTATAGGTAAATTCTTCCTCTTAGGTAGAATAACTACAGATGGAGCAATGTAAGTCCTAGAGGGCTTATTAAACTAGTGAGTTCACCAGAGTTTGCCTTTTCTTTTACAATTATGTGAACATGATATACCACATGAAACCCTAAGGCTGAAGTCTCATCTCAATGGAATCTGTGGTTTTAGACTCATGAAACACATTTAGGTGAAACTTACTTTCCCACAGGCGTGCCTTAATCTCCCCATGGCAAAGATATTTACATCACTGCAGACAGCTTAGTGAACACATCTGCTTACTTTATGGCTATGGTCAGTTCTGTCAGCAGAGCAAAAAATTAAAATAAACCTATTAGACTATAGTTATGTGATAATAAATTAAAACAGTCATTCTAAAACCTGAATTTTGAAACATAGATGAAATATGAATGAGTGTGATAATGCTATTGAATATTCATTAAACAGAATACCAAAGAAATGCATTTTTTTTACAAACTGATGCCTTAATAATGGTCACTACTGGAAAAATAGCAATATCATCCTATCATGTGTCATGTCTGTAGAAAAATTTTATGAAAGGGCAGGCCTTTCATAAAATGATTTGCAAGTTATAGTTAAATAGAATTAGAGCTAAATCAGTGGATTTAAGAATTCATAGTACTATTGTTTAATGGAGCATTAGAGATATGTTTTAGTCATTAATGTAAAGTGTCATTTTTACATGGGTTATTTCAATTACTAGAGCTAGTGATTAATTTTTATTATGATGATTAATTACTGATTAATTAATATGATTAATTAATTATTTTTAAAATTAATCATCTTAAGCATTTTATGATTGTCATGGAATTGGATCTTTGAACAAGCCACTGAGTCTCTGTTTTCAATTTTTTTTGAATAAGGATGTGGAACAGTTTAACTTCCTTCTCACCTCTAAACGTGAATAATTCCAGTGGTCTTTGAGAATGGAGAGCATATTGTATACTTTAGCTTTGCTCTTACCAACCAACAAACAGAACGAAATAAGCAAAACAGAAGTCTTGCATTCCTATGAGGACATTTATTTTGTGTGGTTCATATAACACATTTATGGGATCCCTACTGCCATAGTTCAATTTTAAGGGACACTTTCCCCCTCCATTTTAATATTTTTGAAATTGGGATTTGTTTTTAGTTTTTCTTTCTTTTTTTTCCAAGAAGAAAGTTTCGAATTTATTTAACCATCCTACTAGATTATTTTTATGTTACTCTTTCAGGTTCCATTGTTATACTACAGAGCAATGATAATCATAACAGCATAGAATAAGCAGTAAATCAGACACACAGAGAAATGGAACACAATCAGGAGCTCAGAAATAAAGCCATATATGTATATGGTCAAATAACTTTTGACAAAGGAGCCAAAAATACAATGAAGCAAATTAAACACTCTCCAAAAAAAACAGTGCTAGGTAAATTAGAAAGCCACATGTGAAAGAATGAAATTTTACTACAGTTTGTCCCCTTATACAATAATTAATTCAAAATAGATCAAACACCTAAATATGAGACCTGAAACAATAAATTACATAGAAGAAAATATAGATTCTAAACTTATGGAGCTTGATCTTAGAGAAGAGATAACTTTAATTCAAAGGCAAGAGAAGTAAAGGCAAAAATAAATGAATGGGACTACATCAAACTACAAAACTTTTGCATGGGAGAAGAAACTGTCAATAAAACAAAAAGGCAAAAAAAATGAATGGGAGAAAATACTTGCAAACAATTGGTCTGACAAGGGGTTAATATCCAAAATATGTAAAACACTCATCAACTTAACATCAAAGAAACAAATAATGTAATTATGAAATGTGTAGATGACCTGAATAGACACTTCTCCCAATAAGTTACGATTGGGCCTAGTTTAGATATGATGGTATGCCATAACTTAATCTTTGGCAGTATTTTTTTTCTTATGGGTACTAAAATAAGAGCTCAAAATAGTCTCTATGAAGTCTGCAGGCTAATGAAATCCAGTACACATCAGGCAATATGTTGCATGCTGAGAATACTTGGTTCCTGCTCTGATAAACTATCCATTCTCAATACATAGAACTAAAACAAAAAGAACTTGCATAAGGTTTTAAAAAGTGAAAAATTGCTGAGTAACTATCCTCCTGTTCTTAGACATTTAGGTTGTTTCCAATATCTCTTTAAGGGATAAGTGGGTTTTTGATTTATCATTAAGCATTTCATTTATCTTTATTTACATTTTTTATATTTTAATGTATTTATATTATATTTTCCCATTAGCATTTATCCCCCTTATTCCCTTCCCCCTGCAGTCATCACACTGTGTCCATGTCCTTCAGTCCTTTTTCCTTTCTGCTCAATCTGTTCACCCCCTAACCCCCCCCAACCCCCACCAGAGCTGTCAGCCTGCTCTGTATCTATGAATCTGTCTGTATTTTGCTTGTTAGTTCAGTTTGTTCATTAGATTTGACATGAGTGAAACCATATGATATTTGTCTTTCTCTGACTGGCTTATATCACTTAGTACAATGTTCTTTAAGTCCATCTATGCTTTCACAAAAGGTAAAATTTTCTTTTTTATGGCCCAGTAGTATTCTATTGAATAAATGTCCCACAATAGTTTTATCCACTCATCTACTGATGGACACTTGGGCTGCTTCCATATATTGGTAGTTGTAAATAATGCTGCAACGAACATAGGGGCGCTTGTGTTCTTTCAAATTAGTGTTTCATGTTTCTTTGGATAAATTCCTACAAGTGGAATTGCTAGGTCATAAGTCAGATCCATTTTTAATTTTTTGAGGTATCTCCATACTGCTTTCCACAGTGACTGCATCAGTCTGTATTCCCACAAACAGTGCAAAAGTGTTCCCCTTTCTATCCATTCTTGCCAGCACTTATTGTTTGTTGATTTATTGTTGATAGTCATTCTGATTGGTGTGAGGTGATATCTCCTTTGGTTTAATTTGCATTTCTCTGATGATTAGTGATGTTGAGCATCTTTTCATGTATCTATTGGTCATCTGTATGTCCTCTTTGGAGAAGTGTCTCTTCAGTCTTTTGCCCAGTTTTTAATTGGATTGTTTGCTTCTTTGGTGTTGAATTTTATAAGTTCTTTGTAAATTTTAGATATTAACTCTTTATCAGATGTATCAGCAAATATGTTCTCCCATTCTATGGTTGTATTTTTATTTTGTTGGTGGTTTTCTTTACTGTGCAAAAACTTTTATCTCCTCAAGCAAGAGAAAACAAAAAAGTTAACAAAAGGGACTACATCAAACTATTGTTAAACATTTCAGTATTTTGACATCAAAATGATTGCTCACAAAGAATAATTAAAACTATGCATTGTTTGGCTAGTAAGATTTAAAGCAAAGATTCACAGGCATTATAAGTAAGTATATGCTTCTCATAAATAACATGTTTAAATTATTTATATTATAGTCACTATTAAATGTTTTTGGTATTTAATTAAAGATGTAACATTAGTTCTTAAAAAAGAAATTTAATATATGAATTTCACTTGTGAATACCTAGGCCTAATAAGATGTAAATGATTGTATAAACTTGCAACATTATTTTTAGAAATGCTACTTAACCAAAAACAGTGGCATTATGGAAATGAAGAAAAGTTCACTGAGAAAGAAACCTAAACTTTGAACAAGCCTTGGGAGACATTCTCTTGGAACTAATCCTAATTTTGCAAAGGGATGTAACAGATGATCTAAGAATTCCTTTGTTTTCTGAGACACTATGATAAAAAGATAATTCATGTTTCCATTGTGGTACTTGGGGATTTAGAAACATTACTCACACCCATCACCTGCTCATTGGTGAAAGATTAAAATCCTCATGAACATGCACGTGTTTGTGAGCATCATACATTCCTTGTAAGTGCTTCTGATGTGAGTATCCCTCTCTCATATAACTACTTCTAAAGCTTTACAGGCACTTTTTTTCTAGCCATTCCCATAGTATCTGGGCATGAACATATCAGTTACCTCTCTTAGTAAACAACTAAAAGTAAATAAAACATCATTTAATGCAACAGCTTTAGTTTTCAAATAATATAAAATCAATTTGACAGGTCAACTAGGCCATTAGGAAAGGACTGCAAATGGTAGATACAATTTTAAAAACAAAAGCCAATAAAAATTTACTTAAATATCAAAGAGATATTGATCATAGGTTCTTCCTCTTTAACATGATAAATTGGTCTGTTTTATTCATGATTATGTTGAGGAAAAACATTACATAGTCAACATTTCCAAATGTTGACTATAATGTAGAAATTTTTGACTATAGTGATATTCATTCCCAAACCACTAACTTTTTTTTGGCAGAATTTCAGTATTATCAGTATTATGAGAGAAAAATAAGACAGTAAACTTCAGTAGGAGAAAGTGCCTGCACAACTATGCCATGTAAATCAGTTTCAGAAGTAGGCTAAACAATGAACAGAATGATAAAGCAGTGTATTTCAAATAGCTAAATATCATAGGGTTTTTACCTTTAGCACTCCACTATCAAGCATTGCATGACCAAAATTTAAAGTACAAATTTCCATATAATCCTAATTGAATTTTTTACAAAAAGTCATTTGGTCCTAAACCATTTAGATATGTTGCATACAACTCCACAACTAATTGGGGAATGGACTGTAAAATATACTATCTAAATAGTGGGCAGACCTCAAAATGCTCAAGCACCTGAAACTGAACCTCATGGTTTCACTACGTTCATTCACTATGCATGGGCAGTCCATATGTGTATAACTCTAGCTTTGTAAAAGTCTTGATGACATAATTATAGTGTGATTAAGAGACTATTGTACTGATAGGGTTATAAGGATCCAAGTTAAATTTCTGTATGTAGAAGTCTGTTTTACTTGAAAGTATAAAACGTGAAGTACTTTTGATGTTTATGTCATCATCAGAGTTGTGTCAGATAACTATAAATGAAGAATGATTCTCACTCAAATGAGTAGCCAGACATTATGAGGAGGATCACACAATGACTAGAAAGTAGAACTTGGTCTTATTGCTTTGAATGCTGCAAAGATGAACTGAAGAACAAACGATTTTGGGGAAGTGGAAGTAATGATTCCACATCCATTCCTACTTGTGCTACTGCAGCTGCACCTCACCCCAAGCTCTGCCTTCAATCCTGCTCTCCTCATCCATTCTCTAACCTGCCATCAAAGACCCAATTCTGACACTGCTTAAACCTTCGGTATCTCCCAATCACTACTCATCACTGAACACAGTATTGTTATCTCTAATCACTGTCTTATACTTCATCTTTATTCATTTCATCTCTTTAGTTTTTACTCCAGCCATCCTGGATTACTTGTGTTCCCCAGGTGCACCCTGCTCAGGATGGTGCACATGCTGCGTCCTCTTGGAGCCAGTTTAAAGATCTCTGGGCTGCAATCTGTAGAATCCTCAATACAAACTGTCTTAGATAATACATGTATTACTTCACACATCAGAATATTTGAGACAGCTCCCCACAATAAAAACAAAAAATCATTGATAATATCATCAAGAACTCAGATTCTTTCTTTCTTCCCTCTATTAACTTTGGTTTTAATTTTTATTTTCAGGCTGGAAACAAAATGACTGTAGCAGTTCTAGGACAAAGTTCCAGCACAAAAATGTGAGTAAGAGAGCTAGAATTTGACAAATGCTCTTTCCAGAAACATTGGAATTAGCCTTGAACCTGTGGTTCTATACAGAGGGTGATTTTGTCCCCCAGCAGAAAATAATTAATATCTGGAGATAATTTTTATTGTTACAAGAAAGAGGGAAGGTATGCAGGTATTAGCTAGTGACTGAAGGCCAAGGATGCTTCTAAACATTTTACAATGTACAGAGCAGCCTCCCTCATTTTCCTCTCAAAACTAAATGCAAAGAATTATTCAGCACCAAATGTCAATAGTGCTATAGCTGAGAAACTGTACCATTGACTGGTCAGAACCACTCAAATATCTGGGTAGAGGGTTTGCATTTTCTGGAGCATCTGGTTGTATATGGGATGGGTGCCTGGCTCAGAAAACTCAGGTTCTGTTGAGAATAAATATGAATGGGGAAGTATATTGTATTTGTAACCAAGAGTGTTCCCTATATCCTATCTAAACGTTTCTTTGTTTCTTATCATAAGTCCATGTCCAAATTATGTATTCCAGGGGTGTCAAACTCATTTTCACTTAGGGCCACATCAGCCTTGTGGTTGCCTTCAAAGGGCCAAATGCAATTTTAGGACTGTATAAATGTAACTACTCCTTAATCAGGGGCAAGGAGCTTGCCACTGCTTCCGGGTTGAAACAAGGTGCCAGGCCAGACAAAACAAGGTGGAGGGCCGGATTGGGCCTGTGGGCCTTGTGTTTGCCATGTGTGATATATTCTCTACCAAGGATGTCCAACCTTTTGGTGTCTCTGTGCCACACAGGAAGAAGAGCTGTCATGGGCTACAAATTACATACATTAAGATATGTAATCACAAAAAAAAATCTCATAATGTATTAAGTAAATTTATAATTTTGTGTTGAGTCTCATTCACAACCATCCTGAGCTGCATGTGGCCCATGGGCCACAGGTTGGACACTCTTGTGGGGACAGTGTCTTTTTTTTAAAAAACTTTTAAAAAAGATTTTATTTATTTATTTTTAGAGAGGGAAGGGAGGGAGAAAGAGAGAGAGAGAAACATCAATGTGTGGTTGCTGGGGGCTGTGGCCTGCAACCCAGGCATGTGCCCTGACTGGGAATCAAACCTGTGATGCTTTGGTTCTGAGCCCACGCTCAATCCACTGAGCTACACCATCCAGGGTAGACAGTATCTTTTTAAAGGACATCTTCCCTGAATACAGTCCCCCTTTCAAAATTGCTTTCTCCTGGATAGATTGCATGCTTCTCATGAACTCCTAAAACATGTAATACCTTAAATTATTCTTCTCATTCAATGGAATTTTGATTATTCTTTACTTATCTAAATCTGTCACTAGTGTATAATTTCTTTAGATGGTAAAGATTATGTCCTTTTTACATAAGCATCTCCATCAAGAGACATGGCAAATAGTATGTGAGCAATAAGTGATTGTTCAATGAAAAAAAGTGACTCACATCTCTAAATTTATCTCCTTGTGACCCAGACCTCTGGGAAGTTCCAGGAGTCAACCTTGACTTTGGGACCAAGAACCCGATGCAAAAATGCAAAAGTGCACCTCATTCCACACCAGCTTTTTACCTTAGACCACAACTCCCAAATGGCTTCTAGCCATGTTGAGCCTTCTGTGTTTAGCATACAAGTCATTATAGCCACTTCCATCATGAAAATATCCTGAGATGGCAGTCTTATTTCTACTGACTGAAGGCGTTTTTTTGGGGTTTTTTTCAGTATATTCTTATGAAGAAAGGACAAAAGAAATTTTCTTGAGACTTAATGCTAAAGGGTTAACCTGTAAAACTTCTATAAAAAAATTGAAGTCTTGGAAAATTCCTCTCTATTTTAGCTTTACCAATTGGTAGGAGGGAGAAAAAGAATATTTTGAGATGAAGAAGGTACTTCAATTACATCCTTACAGAATCAATCGCTATTCTTTGTTGAAGTAATAAAAACAGAATTTTCACTTGAAACTTATCTGATAAGAATGTAAATAGCTGTGTTTCATGTTTCTTCACAGGAGCTTTATTTTTTTTAAACAATTATTAATATCAAGTGTATCTTTTCTTTCAAAACCAGAGGGTTTATAATGGATTTGTATTCATATAATTTTATTGTATATCAGAAAGCAGAATATATTCTCATTAAAACAGCAGGGGAAAGTAAAGAAATCTCAATTTAATTAAAATAATGTTAAAGTTGATGTAGTTAGAAATGCATATGGGTTCAACGTAAAGTGCATTTAGGGGTCTGTCTCTATGATGAAGGTAAAGTCTTCTTAGGCAGAAAGTCTTAGTAAAAGACACAAACCTATTTAGGATGTTCTTGAAGGAAGATATTCAAATGAAGAGAAAAGTAGTATTTATATGATTATTTTTAGTGCACTATTTGAAATTATTTTTCATACATGGGGTATGCCTAACATAATACTCTTTGAAATATTCCATTTTAGAATCTTTATGTCAAATAGCACTGGCTTTTGTAGGCACCACAGGATCTTTTTTCTGTTCCCTTTCCCCATCTCCACCATTATAATTTTGCCCACAGAACTGTTACTTCCTCTTGAGCTCTTGAAATGGCCTCCTGACTGCTCACCTTCCTTCCATGCATACTCCCCATACAAGCCCTTCACCAACTAAAACATTGAAATGAGTATGTCATTAATTTTCTTGCAACCCTTCACTAATTTTTCATGGTACTGACTAAAATTCAAAACCTTTAATTCAATTTACAATGACCTTCATGGTATATCTGCTTTTCCAGGTTCTCTCACATTTACTTAAGAGGGTCCTTGAGTCCCTGTTTTCACAGCAAGACTCCATGGTTTGGCGTTCTCACCTTAAGCTCTTCCGGTGCTGCTCTTCTCTTGGCTCACTCTTTCAGCCAAACTGGCTTTCGATTATTTGTTGCCTAACTACACCAAGCTCATTTTCACCCTAGGGTCCTTAAATTGCTCTTTCCTCTGACTGAAATCTTCTTCCCTCAGATGATATTTACTTGGCTGACCCATTCTTGTCAGTCAAAACACAGTTAAAATATCAACTCCTGAGAGGAGCTTTTTCTGCCAGAACATCTACAGTGAACTTTCTCCTGACCCCGGTTATTCTCTATGCCATGTTCTAACATTGTTTGTTAAAAAAATCTGTACTTGCCCCTGTCCTAAAATTGCAATCTTCCTCTATTCCCCTTCTCACCCTCCTCCTTTCTTTTATGTTTATTGTTTTTCCCTACTGAGTATGAGCTTCATGAAAAAAAAAACAAACATTTTTTTGTTACCTCAGTACCTTGAATGAAACTTGGCATATAATGGGAACTTATTGTTTTTGAATTTTTAATACATAAAACTCCTCTTTAAATAAGAATTCATACAAACTGATGCTGACTCTTTTTATCTTCTTTTATTTTGTAATTGCAGTAGACATTCAATATTATTTTACATTGCAGTAGACATTCAATATTATTTTACATTAGTTTCAGATGCATGTATAGTGGTTAACATTTATATAATTTGCAAAGTGATTTCCAGCAATAAATCTAGTAAACACCCAGTACCATATATTCTTATTACAATATAATTGACTATATTCTCTATGCTGTATTTTGTATCCCTGTCACTTGTTTCTAACTGCCAATTTGTACTTCTTAATTTCTTCACCATTTTTAACAAATCCCTAATCCCCTTCCTCTCTGGCAACTATCAATCTGTTCTCTCTATCTGAGTCTGTTTCTATTTTGTTTGGTCATTTATTTTGTTTTTAAGATTTCACATATAAGTGAAATTATATGATATTTACCTTTTTATGACTAACTTATTTCATTTAGCATAATACCCTCTAGTCTATCCATATGCTGTCATAAATGGTAAGATTTTATTCTTTTTTATGCTCAAGTAATACTCCATTGTCTATATGTACCACAGTTTTTTTTATCCATTTGTCTATTGTTGGGCACTTGGGTTGCTTCTATAGCTTGGCTGTTATACATAATGCTGTAATAAATATAGGGGTGCATATATTCTTTCAAATTATTGTTTTGGGTTTCTTCAGAGATATACCAAGAAGTGAAACTTCTGAGTCATGAGACAGTTCCATTTTTAGTTTTTGGAGGACTTTCCATACTGTTTTCCTTAGTGGCTGCACCAATCTGCACTCCAACCAATAGGTGTCAGGTGATATTTTATTGTGGTTTTAATTTGCATTTATTTGATAATTAGTGATATTGGACATCTTCTCATATGTCTATTGGTCATCTGTATGTCCTCTTTGGAAAAGTGGAATGACACAATTTAGAATTGGAATTAGCATACAACAAGTAGGGGAAGTGCTACCCACCCAGAGAAATCCAAAGTTCTTATTACATTTGTTTGTTTGTTTGTTTTTCGACAATCTCCTGGGCAGATCCTCTGTAATGTCAAAACCTACCTTTGCTAATTTCAGGTGCTTTGGAGTGGATGTAGATAAGGGAAATGTCCCAAAGTGGCAAGCCTATTTCAACCTTTCAAAACATGAGCTACGGTCATCTCATAATTTGGTCTACTACCTATTTTATACTGTGACAAAGGGGCACTCACTGAGGTCACTTCATGTAGTTAGACAATCTTGTAATATTGAATAAGAATGTGATGATGTCCAGATAGACATAGCAACCAGTGATCACAAAAGTAAAATAAGTTATTTTTCCCTTTTTCCTGAGGGTCATATTAATACCAGATATTGATAACAGAGACCATGTATGAATTTGTTGGAGTGATTTTATTATTCCCCTAATTACCACAATCATAATGAAAAATTATCCATTACATGATCTACCCTTTGGCAAAATAATGCTTATTTTTTCCAAGAAGTGAGATAGTATGACTTAATCTCTTATATATCCTAGACATACACTCAGTATTGATTTGTGTCAATGGAATTGAACCTTCATCAGAATTCTGGAGATAAGCTCTTAATACATGATATAGTATATTCTTATAGAATTTCTTTTATGATATTTATCACACAGGCACTAAATATATTAATCCTAAAGTTCTCTGATTCTCAAAGCCTTGCCATTATATGTATTTAATTAAACTATAGCCAACAATTTTAGAATTTTAGTATTACATTTTTTCTTCCTGTTCTCATCTATTTATAAGCACTCTACATATTTCTGATTTTTTCACTGCATATGCTCAGTGAAAACTCATGCATATTTCACTTAATAGGATTAATTATCAGCCTTTCACTAATTGTAATTAATATTTCCTCAGGTAATTGTTTAGTTAACTTTGGCAATTCACACATATAGAAGAGTATTTTGTTGAATAGTAGAGCATTGTGCTGCAAAATACAGTAAAGGGAACAAAGGTATGAATACTGAATAAAAGAATTCAGAACCCTAATATATTAAGCTTTTCTTATGTGTGTTGCTATGTACCTAATTGCAAATTGTTCAACTGAATATATTACATCATCTGTATATATTAATGATCCCTTAATGCAAACTTTATGACAGTAAGCATTTGTACTAAAAATTACTCTTAAAACATATAACTGTTTTTCTCCTGTCTTAATAGATATTAGTATTATAAATTCTTGTTAAATAGCTTATGATTTAGAAGATAAATGCCCTCCAAATTAGTAATTTATATGCAAAACAAATGAAAAAGCCTTTTCTCAAAGCATCTATCCCTTAATGTACAAATTAAGGCTTTCTTCATTTATAAAGCTTATTTTTTAACTTTTATTTATACCTAATGGTTAGTTTATATGTTACTACATTAGGTAGTTGGTGGTTTGAAGATCCATATGACACTGAAATGGCCATCTTTTGAAATTATGGGATGCTTCGCTGCAGAGTCAGACGCTAATCTGCAACCAATTTGTGTCAGCTTCTACATAGAAAAAATCTCAAATCCTCTCTTAAACCAGGAATCAAGTGAAGGTTTGCCTTGGTTTCATGAGCCCAGTGCAATTAGGCAGCACGTGAATGTGGGCCACATGCGTTTATTGCTCTTCGTAGCATGTGTTACTTTGATGTGTTAGGTCGGAAGGCTCACTCTTTCCTGGGCAGCCTTCCTCCTGGGTCTTTATGCTGCTTAGCAGTTGCATCCAGACTTTGAAACACAGCCTAATTTAGAGGTGGATGCTGCAGCTGCTGCTGTCATTTCAGACGACTCTTTTTTTTTTTTTTTTTTGCTTTGATGTCAGCTTAGAATCTTGGGTGTTATATCAGTAAACCAGTGTCTGTGGTTCACAAAACTGAAAGCACACTATTTTAAGCTTTTGTTTTAGTCTTTAAATTGAATTTCAGTGCCTCCTAAATGATTGAAAAATTGCGGTTGAGCAAAGGTATATGGAATTCTGTATATTATTAATAGTAAGAAAATTATAAATAAATAATATATAGCTCTATTGGTATTAATTTAATAATTAAATTATTCAAAAGCTAATAAACACTGATGATAAAATATGTGGAATGTAAATAAAGTGGCCTCTGGCTTCTTCATCTTGTTCTTTCTGAAACTGATCAATGGGGAACAGAGATTTTCCTTCCAAATGTTTGTCTGATTCATCTTTAAAGCATTTTAAATTAATTATTGCTACTTTGTTCTTTCGAACTATGTGTTTTACCTTAGCAGAGCTTACTAAATCCTTTAGGGACAAGACAAATAATGGACCGGTTTATCTTCATTTTCACTAATTGAAAACACTTAGTCTGAGAAACTGTAAATCTACTGGCTTTCTAAGTTGGAAATAACATCAGCATCTCCAAATCATCTGTTACTTAATAAGAAGCATAGTTTCAAAGCCTAAAAGAGGTGGATTTGGGGATTAGATATTACCGAAGCTGTAGGACCATATGGATAGATTTCCTCAGCTGATGTAAAACCAAAAGGCACGGAGTATTCCTTCTCTGGTTGTGCTGTTGACAAGAAACACCATGAGCGATCTCAGAAGAGCACCTTCCTATGTGTATGCAGGCATTTTCTTTGTGTGCTATTATTTCTCCTGCATTTCCAGAGAAAAACTAACTGCAACTTTTTTGTGGCAATAAGGAAAGTCTAAATTGTAGTCCCCCCCAAATTTTGTGAATATCCCTTCATTTTTTCCTTCAGTCTAGAAATTATTATAGTATATTCTAGGAAAAGTTCTCTCAGAATATGATCATTATAAATTTTCTCTGAGAGCAAAAACTGTATTTATTGTTGATTTTTAAAAGAACATAATTTTTATTTTTTTATTGTTGTTCAAGTACAGTTGTCTGTATTTCCCCCCGACTACTCCCCACAAATTTTTTTTTAAAAATGAATGTTTATCCTAGTCTTATTTTAATATTAAATTTTGAAAATAGCATGTATTCTAAAAGAGAAGTGTTTAAGCAAATTTTGCACAGCCACTCAGTGGAATACTACACAGTCATCTAAACTGATTATGAAGAGTCTTTAATAATATTGTCCATTCCATAGAAAAATATAGCAAACTTAGATAAAATAATGAAGAAAATGCATAAAATGGTTGTTTTGGTTACTGGGCATATAGGGTTTTTCTACTCTCCTTATAACTTTTATAAAGTGATAAGGTAAAATTATTTAAAATACCAATAAATGTCCAATCTATAAAATTTACTACATTTATATAAATAGAATTTGTCCACCTGCTATGTTTTACAATGTGTAAAAAAATTGAATTAATTCCCATTTAATTCCTTAGATTTAGCATGGACATAAAAGGTTCTTATTTTCTTTTTCTTTTACTATTTTTGGATATTTTTTCAAATGCAGAATTTTAATTTTACATATTTACTTTGATTATGCCAAGTATTTTGGTGCTATATTGAAGTATTATAATAGAACTGCATTTCATTTTCTTATATTTTAAAAATAAGTGTTTGGTTTTCTAATAATGACTAATTTGGAGAATAATAATAGCTACAATTTCTCAACTCTCCTAAAAATATTCTTCTTATTATAAACTATTATTATATATTATTTATTATTTTAAAATGCTTTAAAAATAATAGATAATAAGAAATTATAGCTAAATAGTGATACTGAAGTCACACATGTTACCCTGAATTCAGGTTAAATTTGAATAGAACCTCATTGTTCAGCAAGGTAGCCCCTAAACAGGTGACTAATTAAATTTAAATTAATTAAATTACATAAAATTAAAAATTCTTCAATCACATGAGCTCCATTTCAAGTGCTAAATAGCCACATGTAGCTGGTGGCTATGGTATTGATGAATGCAGATACAGAATATTTCCATCATCACAAAAAGTTCTATTGGAAAGCACTGGTACAGATACTATTCTGGATAATTGGTGCTCTGCTCCTGATTTTTATCCTTTCTACCATATTTAGAGAAGCAAATTTCTAGAAGATTATCTCAACTTTTAAAAAAAAATTACCATCACATAGACACTTTTGAGAGAGAGAGAAAAGAAAGATTAGGCCTTTCAGCATATTTTGTGAGTTTATGTGACAAAAGAATGTATGATTGAACAAGAGTCTGTGGTAAAATAAAATCCATCTTTCATGCCTTTGTTCTTACAATATTTGCTTTTTTCAAAACCCAGATGTTTCTTTTTCTACTTTAACATGAGCAATAGGGCACAGAGCCTTGTGTAAATAGAAAGTGTGGGAAAAACCTGGGGGCTACTGGCAACGTAAAATGAAAGGTGAAAGGAAGATGTTCCATAATCAGGAGAGGATAAGAGAGAAGATAAATCCCACTATAAATATACTGCTTTAAGTAAAAAAAAAAAAAAAACAATGACATAAATATGGCAGCCATCTTTTAGGGCATTATATATAATCTTTTGTAGCACACTAGAGACCTTTTCCCAAAGAGTAACTGTGCTGAGTATTGTGCAGTGAATTTCAGATCAAAGCAGAGATCAGAGCCATATTTGAAAGAAAACACTTTGCTTTAAATCATAAATATAATAATTCCCAATATATGTTAGAGGAAATATAGAAAGCATTAAAAGGAAATAAAAAGAAGCCTTCATTACATTTTCACTTAGTTATGATATTGCATAATAAAAATACATTTATTTTTATAAGAATAATGCTTTACTTTAGATAAATTCTTGCTAAATATTATACCGTAAGCACTCATCAAAACAGTGAAAAAATCTTCAAAAAATGTAATCTTAATTATTTCATTTATGTGTTAAATTTATTTAACTGATCTATCCCTTTGGAATATTAGGGTTATTTTGAACTTTATTATTTAAATAATGCTGCTATAAACAGTTCTCTTTTTTGCTTGAATAGAATTGCTAGATAATAGAGTGCAAATTTATAAGTTTCTTCTTATTGATAAATTTCTTTACAAAAATGTGGCAATGATGTGCATTCCCACTAGCAATGAATATGAAGATCTGTTTTTCTAATACACCATTATTAGAATGGCAAATAAAAATATAGTGTTACTAAAGTTGGAAATTATTCAGTATATTTCTATTCACTCA
>PVIA01014776.1:7866-25580 GCA_004024845.1 Tonatia bakeri | reverse complement strand
ACCTGCGATGCCTGGTTCGCAGCCCGAGCTCAATCCACTGAGCTACGCCAGCCAGGGCCGACATTAAATAACTTTTTTTTTTTTAAAGATTTTATTTATTTATTTTTAGAGAGGGAAGGGAGAGGGAGAGAGAGAGAGAGAGAGAAACATCAATGTGCGGTTGCTGGGGGACATGGCCTGCAACCTAGGCATGTGCCCTGACTGGGAATCGAACCTGCGATGCCTGGTTCGCAGCCCGCGCTCAATCCACTGAGCTATGCCAGCCAGGGCGACATTAAATAACTTTTTAAACAGTCAAGTAATGTATCGATGTTAAAGCCTATTCTAAGTGACTGCAGTGGGTTTTCACTAACAAGAATCTAACTGTCACCAACAATCTTAGCCCTGGTCAAATAATAAACCCCTTGCAGGTCACCTCATCACCCTCGTGTCCAGCCGTGGGTAGATGACCCTGTGCTCCACCGGCTCTTAGGCACAAAACCTCCCTAATAAAGGCTTTGGGCGAAATCCAATTACCTTCCCCTGAAGCGTGAGCCACCCGTGAAAACTTACCACGGCACATTTCTGAAAAATTACTCCGTTCTCGGGAGCTCCTTGAATGTCTCTTGAAATGTCTCCATGCTACAATAAAATATAGAAATTATTCGAAAACAAAAAAATTTCCTGCTATACACATTTCATAAAAGTACAAGATGAACTTTTAAGGGCGGTAAAGAATTACTTCGGCTAGTCTAGTAACTGCCATAAGTAACCTTGAAGGTCTTTTTAAGAGGATTAAAGGGTTGGCACTTAAAACTTAGGAGGGCAGAAAAACATGGATGTGGACAATGGGGCGTTTTCTGGGTCTGGGGTGCGCATACACAGCCCCTGTTGTCATAGGGGTGCAACTAACCAGGCCTGACACTTCGGACACAGTCAGTGAGCAGAGATGAGGACAAATTCCTTCATGGACGAGCCCACGGAGAGGGCACGCCAGCCACACAGCAGCAGGTGGAGGGACCCCAGGTGTTCCGGAGTGGCCTCCCGTGAGCTGGATCCAACACCCAGCAGAGAAGCCACCACCGTCGGCCTGCTCCAGGCCCCAGTGGCTCCCCAGCAAAAATCCCAGTGGAAAGCCAGGGCTCAAAGTAGGGGGCTGAGGGAGACCCAGAGGGAATGGTCACCAAAGGCCAGAGGGAAAGGGGTGGGGACTGAACCCACAGGCTGGTGGGGGCGGGGAGGGGCAGACAGCGGAGCTGATCTGGAGCAAAGGACCTGGTGACCAGTTTGGGAAGAACGGGGTGCTGAGATCTCGGGTGACCGCCAGGGCTCTGTGCCTTCCCCGGACTCGGACCGCAGAGGGAGGGGCAGGGTGAAGAGGGCGTAGCTAAACCCATCGGCCTGCAGGGTGCGGTCAGGTAGGACTAAGGCCAGAAATCCTAACCAGAGCCGTTACTCTCAGGTACGTCCAACACCGTTACTCTCCCGCGGGGCGCTCCCCTCTGCAACGCGCTCTGCGACCGCGAACTCACCAAACCCCGACATCCGCCCCTCGGGGTAGACGCTGCCGCGCTTACAGAGCAGGAAACGCGGGCACAAGAAGTGAAGCCACTGGCCCTCGGCCGCAGAGCTCTCGGGCTGCAGAGCGGGGTCCCCCCGCCCCATGCTCTCCGCAGCCACCTCGCGGCTGTCCCCACCTTTCCGGAGAGTTCTCAGGAGTAAGAGGCTTGTACTAAGGAACAACGCGCTACGCCCACCCTTTCTGATAAATTCCCTAACTCCATGGAGCACCCCGCCGCCGGGGGAGATAGAGGCGAGACGCCTGAGTCAGAGCGGAGACTGGGGGGGCCGGACCTCCTTACCTGCGCGCTGCGCTCGGGCCCCGCCCCAGGGGCTGCGGGGCGATCCCGGGGCGCCTGCGCGCCCAGGGGACGCCGGAGAAGACTCGGGCCCGCGGGGAGCCAGCCTCGGCCCCGGGACCCGGCGGGCAGCGCCAGGGCGGCGGCCAGGAGGCCCCCAGCCAGCACCCAAGCGGCGCGCGCCGGGGCGGCCGCCGAGCCCATCGCCTGCCGGGGCCAGAACCCCACAGTTGCGGGCACCGCGGAGTTGCGGCCGCTTCCGGGCCCCAGACCCGCCCCGCCGCCGAGCATGCCCAGTGCGCGCCGCCCCGGAAAGTTTTCTGGAAGACCTCGGCAACTGGGGCTTGGCGGGCCGGGCGCAGGCCGAGGCCCAGGACGGGAGTGGGAGGGAGCGAGCCACTCTCGAGTTAGCTCGCGCTCCACCCGGGGCTCGGCAGTACCCACAACAGATTCCGCGGCTCCCCTGCCTCCAGAGATCCCAGGGGCTCCGAGTACCCCTCCACTAACGCCTGCGTTCTCTAACTCTTAGCGGGGACCACCTTCTCCAAAAAACCTTCCCTGACACACACCGGGCTGAAACCCGAGTCTGCCCCCAGCCCACCACCTTCCTAACAGAGAAGCATTCGGAGAGGCAAGGCCGTGTGTCCCCGGGGGGGCCCAGAGGGGGCAGGACGGCACAGGCAGGGCTGGGGGGAGACTGGCAGCTCAGGGCGGAGAGAGGACAAGGGGACTCTCCTTTCCGCATGGGTTCAGTTCAGCCCAGCGGGGCACCCCTGCCTGAGCCCTTGGCTCCCAGTGGGGCGCCTGTGGGGCAGGTAGTCAGGCCGGCCTGCGGGGTCTCCTGTGAGCCAGAGGGAGGGGCGTTCCTGTCTGGAGCCAGGAGGCAGCCCCTGAGCGGCCTCCCTGAACTCCTGGGGGCGGGCTGTGCGTTGCCATGCAGGGAGGTGGAGAGGGAGACGGAGGGAGGCCAGAAGGCCTGCAGATCGCTTTCTCTGCTTCCTCCTACTCCATGGGCCCGGTTACTGTTTCTATGTGTTCCGGGAGCGGGGCTCCCCTCCTGCAGCCTTCCTGCAGGGCAGCTGGTCAGGTCTGCAGCCTGGGGCCAGGAAGCCAGGCAACTGCCAGCCCCTCTTTCGGCCCCCAGGGCCTTCCCGGCTTGACCTGCCCGGACAGACACGGGCGCTCACCCATCTGTCCCATTTCCCGGTGGCAACACCTTGGGCGAGCCCCTTTTCCTCTCCGGCTGTCGGTTTCTTCATCTATAAAAGCTGAATCTGGGTGGTAGTTCCCATCTGGCCCACCCAGAAGGGTTGACGGGGAGATGATGGAAAAAACAGAAACTCGAGCTGCGTGTCCAGGTTAAGAACACAAACGCCACTCATCCTCTGTTGAAGCAGACCCCCGAGGTCCCCCTGTCCCTCCCCCGCCCCCCCACAGGGAACTGAGCTCCTACACATGCAGGCTCACCGCTGTGCCCCCAGCACCCAGGGCAAGAGCTGGCATCCAGTAGCTGCTCAGTAAGTGTTTGCTTGAAGAACAGATGCTGACCTCACCTCGTGGTTTATCTCCCCACACAGCCCTGAGACTCTCCGAGCCCGGGCCTTGTCCGGTTCCCGCCTGGCCCGGCGCTGGTCGGACCCCCTCCACCTCTGTAATCCATCACTGAGGGAGTGATTGATTACACAGCGTTGCATTTCTACTGGGGGCTGGTGCAACAATCTTTCTACACACTGCCTTGGAGGAAAGTATTGACCGTGGCGAAGAAAGGCATTAAGACAGATTTTTAAGAAAAGTTAAGAGGCACGATGGGTGGAGGCGGGAGTGGGACCTGCACTGAGCCCCTTGGACCTGAGCTTCCTCATCGGGAGGTTGGGGGATCCCCAGAACCACCTCAGAGGGCTGCTGAGAAAGTTGCTGGGATCGGCACGTTAAATGCCGGGCACATCGTAAGCGCTCGGTAACCTGATCTGAGCAGCGCCCTCCTTGGTTGCTGGGGATTCCTTCTCCGCTGGAGGTCCAGAGGCCCAGGGAGAATCAAGAAACCTCGGAAAAGTTCTGCTTGCTGAAAAGCGCGCCTCCCGCGGGGCATGCTCAGTGCAAAGGCCAGGCTGGGGCGGGGGTGGCTCAAAGTTTTGGGCGGAAGATCCAGGCTCCTCCCTCCGGCTCGGGCTGAGCGGGACCCGGGAGAGGCCACGAAGGAAGGAGACAGCGCGAGCGCCCCCGGCCCTCCCGGGCTCTGAGTCCTGCGTCGCCGACCTGGCAGGGACGGCGCTCCGGGCCGCTGGCCGGAGCGGTGGGAGGCGGTGGACGGGATGAGGCCGGGCTGCGGCCTGAGCGACCCCGATGGCCCGCGGCGGAGAGGCCTGCAGGAGCGACACACGGCTGCTGCTGGGCCGGGACGCGGTGCGGCCGGCGCCCGCGCTGCTGGTCCCCGCGGTGCTGCTGGGCGCCGCGCTCGGCCTGGGCCTCGGCCTCTGGCTCGGCTGCCGCGCCATCCGCCGGCGGCCACGACAACAGGTGGGTCGGCCGAGCGGGCAGCTGGGGTGTGGGGTGCATGGGGAGCGGTCTTCCTCGGGCCCCGGGTGGGACTGCAGGCCCCGGCTCCACTTCCACTGGAGCGTGATCGCGGGCTTCGCGCGCAACTGGTGCTAGCCCGCACTCCCCTGCTGCTCCGGGAGGAGGCTCGACGCAGTGTTTCCAGAGGGAAGCCGCCTAGGGTCAGAAGGGCGCTGTCCCCAGAGATGCCTCCATCCCTTGCCACTGTGTGATATCGAGAGTGCCAAAGCCCTCCTGGCCTCAGTCTCCGCATCTGTAGCACTGGGGCTCTGGACTGGAAGCCGGCGGGGACCCGCTGAGCGTGGTGGCCAGAAGACTGGGGATCCCCTCCCCCGGGGGTGCCCATTCTGCTTCCTCCCTCCGTGCTTTACCTTGTTAGCCTCTCCTGAGTCCCAGCTGCTTCCTTAGGATGCATTCAGGCCTCCCTCCATTCATTCATCCATCCTCCCTCCATTCATTCATTCATTCATCCCTACCGTGAAAGTTTGCTGAGCACCTTTCTGCTGCCAGCGCCCCGGTCCAGGGATCTTAGAGGCCACCTCAGTGAGCACAGCAGACCTTGCCCTGACCGCTGGAGGCAGGCAGCCCCCGGGAGACAGGGTACAAGGCAGCGTGTGGTGAGAACGCAGCCTCACGAGTCCTGTGGTGGGGAAGCAGTACGAGCAGTGTTGAGAGCTGGCTGTGTTCTTTCCTGTCCTCAGGAGCTCTGTGTGTGCACCGTCCTGTTCTTACCTGGTGAGTGTCACGTGGGCTGGCCAATACGTTCGTTTGGTTCCTCCCACGATGGCTCTGGTGGTGCTTAGTTGTCTTCAGCTTCCTTCGAAACAATTTTGTTAGATTGTGTTGTGACAGCTGTCCCATCAGCGTGCATTTTTTATACGACTTCTCAAAATGAGTGAAGTTTGTGCAGCCGCTTTAATATTGAAGATGGCAGAAAACGCGGAACATTTTTGGCGTATTGTGCTTTATTATTTCAAGAAAGGCAAAAAGCACAACAGACGTGTGCAGTGTGCAGAGAAGGTGCCGTGGCAGACCAGGTGTGTCAGCAGTGGTGGGCGAAGTTCCGTGCTGGAGATTTCCCTCCGGACGCTGCTCCGCGGTCGGGCAGACCAGTCCAAGTCGATGGTGATCAAATCGAGACGTTAATTGAGAACAATCATCATTCTACCACACGGGAGAGAGCTGACATACTCAAAATATCCGAATCAGTCAAGTTATCGGTGAAAATAAAAACTGTGTCTTTTGTTTTATGGGAAAAACCATACAAATTTTTTTACCAACCCAATATTTTCTCTCTCTGAGGGTTTTATAATTCTTCAAGTCCCCCCCCAACCCACGCTTGCCTTTTCCTCTTCTTTGTTCTGTGTCCGTCTCCCATATTAGTCTGTAGTCAAGTGGCTGGTGACTCTTGGCCTCCCAATCATTTTCAAATGGGGAGCAAAAAAAAGAAAACAAAAACAGGTAACATTTTTCTCCTGGAGCCTTCGCTGTAGGACAACCGACCGGGCCTTCCCTGCGGAACCTGGTGCTGGGCAGCTGTGAGTGCTGGACAAATAGTCCCTAAGTGTCTGGCTCCATCACTGACCCCGCTCCCTGCCACCAGAGTGCCCCAGCCACGGGCTTCCCGGGGCAGGCTGAGCGTGCTCCTACCCCAGGGCCTTTGCACGGGCTCTGCCCCTCCCTGCAAATCTTGTCCCCAAGACTTCTGGATGGCCTGCTCTCCCTCACTTCCTTCGAGCTCCTTCTCAAATGCCACCTGGCCCAAGAAGACGGTCCCTTCTGTTACTCCGCATTCCCCCACCCGCTGTTTCTCCGCAGCATCTGCCACCTCTGACATGCTACCTGTTTATTCCTTTGTCTGCATCTCTCTCCTGTCGCCGGAACATAAGGCCCACGAACGCAGGGGCTCAGCGTGTTTTGACCCGTGCTCCATTCCCGGTGACTGGGATGCGGCTCACGCTTCGCAGATACCCCGTGACTAACTCCCGGGCAAACATTTCCTTAGTTCTAAGGTTATACTCACGAGCAGCCGGTGGTCCAGAGGGGCTTGAGAAGTGTGTCTGGCACAATAGGTTTCCAAACACAGTCGATAATTACACGCTGCAAACCCTGAATTAGCAAGCTCTGCACCGTGGCCCCCGGGGAAACACAGGGCTGGGTGTCTGCAACATTCCAGTCACAACAATGTCACTCACCCGTCAGTACGGACTGTTGTCTGTGTGTTTCTGTTTAAAGACACATCACTTCATGGGCGTGGTTGCTTGGCTCACAGCCAGCAGCGCTGTAACTCCTGCACCTGCGTTCTCTCCGTGAGGCCTGCCGCGGCCTCCTGTGCTGGGGACGCTAGGCCACGGGCAGCACTCCACTGAGAGGCCACTTTCAACAACGAAATCACCCACAAAGAGCACAAAAGTGTAAAAAACACCGGCACTGAACAGAACACAGACGGGCTGCTTGTTTGGGGTCCGCACTGAAGGAGAGGCCGCTCGCTCTCCGCTGAACGCGCCGGTGGCCCCTCAGACTCCGCGCCGTCCCCACACACCCAGGAGCGGCCACACCAGCGCCCCAGGCGTTGCTTTTTGGGGGTTACAAATAAAGTTTAGTCGGTAGGCAGATTTGCAAGTGCCATTCTGTACTTTAAGGTAATCTAACTCATTTTCTAAAAAACCACCCAGTGATGTTGGCAGCCACAGGGGAATTAATATTTAGGTGCCGTTAGGTGCCCGGCCAGGAGGTCACTCCCAAGGGGCTCCCAGGCCACTGGGACCACTGATTCGGACGAATCGTGGGATGAGCTTTGACCCAGGTTCGGCCCCCAGGTCCTGCGGACGCACTGAGAAGGGGCTGCAGGGGCTTCTCTGGGGGTGACCCCTGGACAGCTGTAGATGCGGGGCTGGCACCAGGTAGGAGTGCGAGGCAGGCAGCGCACACAAGGCCCAGCGGCAGGAGCCCTGGAGGGGCACACCTGGTGCAGCGGGTGGGGCCTGTGGCTCCAGTCCCAGGGGCTCCGGCCAGCTGACGTCAGTGTGTCCCCACCTTTGGATTCCAGGTGGACGACACTCAAAATCTGCTCAAGAACCTGGAGTCTAACGCACAGGCCTCCTCGGAAACCGGCTCTCCGGCCAGGAGGAGGAGGAGAGGAGCTCGGACTTGGAAGGAGGCGGAGGCTCTGGACGTAAGTGGGGTGTCCTCTGTCCCATCTGGCAGCCAGATGTTACCCAGATGAGCCTGTGACAGAGCTTAGATCGGCTTCCTTTTCGAGGCATAATTTACCTTCAATAAAATGCCCGGGTTTTACGTGTACATTTTGATGAGTGACAAGTGTACACCCCCTGGAAACCGATACCCCGGTCAGGAGTGGTCTGTCACCCTGGAGAGACCTCCAGGGCTCCTGGGCCCCTTTCTGGCTCACCCCCCTCCCCAAGCCCCTTCCCAAGGCAGCCACTGACCTCCCGCCCTGGGACTGGTTCGAGGGATCTCGACTTCCACCCCTGCTTTCTGGTGCCTGTGTCCCCGCAGCGTCTTGCTTTTGCCGTCTGCGGCCCGGCACGTGTCAGTAATCCTGCGTGCGTTAGTAATCCGGCCTTTAGTCGCCGGGTGCCTCGTGGGGACGGGCTGCAGTGTGGTGTGTGCAGAGTTCGGCTGCTCTGAATAGGGCTTCGTGAACATTATAAGTTTGTTGGTTTATTCATTTTCGTTTTGTTTTATTTCTTTTAAGTAAATATCTCAGAGTAGGAGCCCTGGGCTCTGACACAGTGTTGAAAGATGGATTCTCGCCTGGCCAGTGGCTCAGGTGGTTGGAGAGCCATCCCCAACGGCAGAGGGCAGGGGGTTTGATTCCTGATCTGGGTGCACACCTAGGTGTCAGGTTTGCCCCTTGTCGGGGTCATGTGGGAGGCAACCTGTTGACATTTCTCTCATATCGATGTTTCTCTCTCTCTCTCTCTCTCCCTCTCTCTCTCTCACTTTCCCTTCCTCTGTCTCTGAAATCAATACAACATGTCCCTGGGTGAGGGTAAAAAAAGATGGAGTCTCCCTGCCCCTCCGTCCTGGCCCCAGCTCCGTGCAGCCTGGGCCTGCCTGTGGGGCATCGCTTTCTGCTTTGGGATCCAGCACCCTGGAACCCAGTCCCAGCTCTGCCTCCTGTTTGCTGTGTGATGTTGGGCCAGAGACATAACCTCTCTGAGCCTCTGGTTTCTCAGCTTTATGATGACAGCAGTGAGCCAGCTCCTCGGGGTAACCACCAGGGAGCGCTGTGAGCATTCCTGCTGCGGAGTAAGCGCTGGGTCACCTTGTACACCTCCCCAGGAGCAGGGTTAACTGATTTTTCCTGCGTGGTGATGTTTTCCCTGTTCACGGTGTAGCCACGCCCAGCTAGGCCCATGACCAGGCTAATGATTGCCAAGGGTTCAGTTAGAGGCCTGCCGGTTCCAGTGGCTGACTTGCCCCGAGGCCCCGTCCGCCTTCTGCAGATGGAGCTGGTCGGAGAATGTGCTCAGGGTCAATTTTGAGGGGGGCATCGAATTGTGACCCCCCCGTGTCTGCCGACCCACAGAAAACCCAGGCATGTGCCCTTCGAGCCACTCCTCGCATGCCCTCTGTTTTGATAAATAACTCACGTCAGCCAAAAAGAAACAGAACATTCCAGAAGGCTCTGGAGCCTGCGCCTGCGCAGCCTTGGCCTGTCCTCTGCGTTCGGGCCCTGGGCGTCGCAGACGGAGAGGATGCTCGTGCTTTCCGGGCGCGGGTGTGCGCGTGCCGAGAAGAGCACCCTTACGCTGGTGCACGAAATGGCCCCTCCCCTCCTGCAACTGCGCTTTAACCAGCTTTCTGAGTGGCTGCCCCAGTTCAGCTGAAGCAGCAGCACGCTGGAATTCGGGCTGGTTCGATTTCCTCAACGGCTGTAGGGCTGAGGCCGGGGTGGTGGTAGGGATTGGGAGGAGCCCTGGAATGCAGGACAGCAGCGAAAACCACACACCTCAGGCCGTTCAGGCAGTGGAGCCCGGTCTGCGTGCTGGGTGCTTCTGGGTCCGAGTCTGCTGACCAATGCTGTGACGGTCGCCGGGGCTGCCCCAGGGTGGGGGTGGGGGTGGGGGTGGCACGCTTCAGGCAGATGGCCCGGAAAGGCCAGGCAGCTCCAGGTTTCCCACTGGGCTGGGGCGGGTGCCTATGGCAGGGGTGTGGCAGGGGCGTGGCCACAGCTCCGCCAGGCCGCCCCGCCCAGGCCCCGGCGCCCCCGCCCTGCCCCACGTGCACAGGTGCCAGGCGGCCCCCAGCCTCTACAGGCTGTCCTCCTCAGTCACGGTTCCCACGGGACCACACTCCTGTCGCCCCTGTTGAAGGGGAGCTCCCGGCCGGCCGCGGGCTCGTGCCTTTGTCAGATATCAGCCAGGGCCGGCGTTGTGGGCGGGCGACCGCTGCAGTCTCGTAGGCCAGGTCCCGCCTCCCCAGATTCTGCCATCTCGAAATTCTTAACCCTTTTCGGACAGGCCCCCACACTCACTTTGTACGGGGCTGCACAGCTGTGTCACCAGGTCCGACGACAGTCTTCTCACCTCTGCCGCCCTCTGCTTTTGCACTGAGATGGGTCACGCACTGGGTGCGTGAGGCCAAGGGCAGAGGTGGGGGCGGGGCCGGGGGCCTCCCCCGGGGTCAGAGGGGAGCCAGAAGGGCTGTGAGCTGCACAGCGACGGGAACCACATGTTTAAAAGGAGATTGGATTGCCAGGTGGAGGATGAAGTGGAAGCTGTCCACCCCTAAGCCTTGGTGGGCCCCTGTGGAGCCAGGGAACCTGAGTTCAAATCCCACTTCTGGCATTTGTTAGCTATGTGACCTTGGGCACATAGCTTAACCTCTCTGTGTCTCACCTGCGCTGTGTGAGAAACAGAAGCTTGAGGAGATGGCACACGTTGGTGGTCTTTCCCCTTCCTGTCACCTACGTCTGTTTTGGTGAGTCCTAAGAGACAGGTGGAAATGACGAGACCCAGGCCTGGCCTTGCCCCTGCCACCCTGCTTCGGAGGGCATCCCGGGAAGCCTGCGCTGGAGAACCACAGGGGCCATGTGCTGGCTGGGTCAGGTGCTGGTTCGACCCTTCACATTATGAGGAAGTAAAACGTCTCCTGTACTTTTCGCCCATTGTCACGGAGCTCTTTCTTCAAGGTCTGGCTGAAAAGCATGGGCACAGAGGTGGAGGCTGTTGGGGAGAGATGCTCGGGGTCTGGGGGCCAGGCTGCGGGCTTACCTGCCTGCTCACCTTCGGGCACTTGCTGTTGGTTTCCAAAGCATTCATTCAGCACCGACTTTGCCGGGTGCAGGGCAACGCCCCTGCAGGAGAGAGATGCAGAGAGGCGTGGGGAAGGAGAGGGGGCTGCAGATGGTGCCTGCAGCCACGGTCAGGACGGCTGCCCAGGGAGGCAGCCCCTGAGCGGGGCCTCCCGGGCCCCTCACCTCTGCTCACAGCTGCCACGGTCCCCACCACTCTGCTGGGTGCCCTGCCTACTCAGCCCTGGGGCGATCCACTCCCTGGTGCTGTCTGGCAAGGCCTGCGCTCAGAGGAGTGGAAGGCCGTCCAGCCACGGCTCTTTGTCGAAGGGTCTAATCAAAGTCTTGCGTGAACATCGCTGCATCTAGGTGTTTATACTGCTTGGCAGTGTTAACACAATTCTGCTTGACTTTTCCACTAAAATAGGTAGTTTTTAAGAACAGTCTTGTTAATTATTGTCATGTTATTTAAATCCTGGTTTCTTTCAAAGGTAAAGACTTGGAGTTAAATCAATGTGTTGTTTAATATGTTTGTTTATTCTTCCATCTGTGGGTACATCCATTCCCCATCCATCCACCTGCACTTCCGTTTGTTCGTATCCATCTGTCCATGCACCTATTTTGTCCATCTGTCTATTCATCCATCATCCATCCGTCCATCCACCTGCCCATCTGTCCACTCATCCATTCACCCACCCAACTATCTTTCCAGTTGTCTGTACATCCGTCTATCTACCCATCTGTTCACCCATCCATTCACCTGTCCATCCATTTTTCCATCTATCTGTGTGTTCATCTGTCTGTCCATCCATCCACCTGTTCATCCATCCATCACCCATCCTTTTACCAGTGAGCACATACCTAGATCTGTATGTGCCTGCTGTGGTCCCTTTCCGAGGCCACTCTTACAAATAGGGCGAGGCATTTCAGAGACTCTCGGTGGTTTCTCCTTCGTCCTGCAGAAGGCCCCCCTCCCACCATCTGTTCTGCTTCCTTCCCAGGAGCACGAGCCATCTGCCAACAGCAACGTCACAGCGTTCGCCCTGAAGGCCAAAGTCGTCTACCCCATCAACCAGAAGTTCCGGGTGAGCGTCCCAAGCTGCGTCTTGGAAAGGCAATTATTCAGTCACGGACTAGAGACGGGGGCAGGAGCAGTGGGGTCGAACATGCAGTTTCGGGCTCTCGTGGAGGGTTGGATGGCAACACATTCGGAGAGGGATGGAGGTGGTGGGGCTCCAGAACTGAGCAGCACGTCAGGGCGGACCCCACCCCTGCGCCCGCCAATGACAGCGTTGTCAGGGTCAGCATGCACCACTGGCATCTCGAGGCCAGGAGCTGCCATCGCCTGTTGTGTCTACAGGGACACAGGTGGCAGCACAGTGGGGTGGCCCCACCCTGCCCGTTTACCACCGATACAAGCACTGGTTTGGACAGAGTCCCAGCGTCTCAGTCACCGTCCCTGAGCCCGACGCCAGCGGCTGATGCGCACTGGACACTTCCTGCAGGGCCGGCAGAGGGCTGAGCATTTGTCCGCATCAGGCGTTTTGACCTTGAACCACCTCTGTAAGACAGATAACATTGTCAGCTGCACTTTGCACGCAAGGGTACGGAGGGCCAGCGAGGCCCAGCGAGGCCTGTGGCCTGCCCGACGTCATACTGCAGGAGGTGGCCAGCCCAGGCTGCCTCTCCTCCCGCCAACCTGGTGGCAGGTCTCGTGCCTGGAGGCAGGAGCTGGCACCAGCGGCTGGGAGTCTTGCCGAGAGCTGTGTACCCCAGGCTGCCGGGGAGCCCTCGGTGGGTGAGATGCCTGTGAATAAGTTTCTGGCCAAGCCAGGTGGGAAAAATGCTGCCTGCTGTCCGGCAGGGAAGAGGACCAGCTCTGAGTCACACTGAGGTCACTCAAACTCCACCGTGACTCCCACCCCGGCCATGTTGTGGCATCTGGGGTCTCAGTTTCTTCCTCTGTGAAATGGGAGGAATGGCTCTCCTGCCCCCCTGTTGTTTTAGAGGTGGAATCAGACAGCAGACATAAGGGCTCCTTACGGCGTGTGGCCTCTACGCTCTCAGTATAGGCTCGGTTTTCTAAGTTACCACTTCCTTGTGGAGATGGCCAGATGTCAGGGCTCTGAGAACTCCTGCCCGAGACTTTCCCAAGTTCGGTTTTCTGGGGGACCCTTGCAGTGAGTAGAGGGCACGGTTCACGAAACCAGGCCCTGGAACACACACGGGGGGCCACTTTGTTCCCTTAGCTCTCCAGGGAGCAGGGAGGGGGCCGGAGGGGCAGACTCACGAGGCAGGGGCATCTCTCCACCCTCAACACCCGCCGCTGGGCAGCCTCCGCAGGGGATGACCTGGGGTCAGGGGAGCATCGCCCCCCCCCACCGAGGCTGTCCCAGGCTGGATGGGGGACAGCATGTGATGTCAGGCCAGACAGAAGTGACCGGGGGCCTGTGGACCTGGCAAGGGCTATTGTCAGAGAAGGTGGGCTCAGGAGGGGCTGCTTCAGCCTGGGGTCAGCTGGGAGTCAGCTGGGGGTCAGCCAGGGGTCAGCCTGGGCACAGACTCCTGCTCAGGCTGTGCCAAGCTGAGACCTTTTGTGGTCACGGCAGGAACTGCATGTGTTTGATGAGGAGCTTTGAGCCAATCCGAGGGCAGTGGGGTGCCTGCCTCTTGGAAGGCCTGGGGGCAGAGGGTACCACCCAGGTCAGTGTGGGTGAAGAAGAGCTGAGTGGTCAGCAGGTTAGTGGACAGAGCAGGCTGGGGAGTCTGAGACAGCAGCAAGAGAGGTGGGCCAGGCAGGCAGGCTGCATAGAGGGGTCTAGGGGTGACCAGGTACAGGGGCCACCAAGGCCAGAGGCAGGCTCAGAGCTAAGGGTTGGGGGCTTGGTGCAGAGCGTTGGCCTCTTAGGGACAAGGGAGCTGGGATACAGGACACTCTCAGCCCTCCCCAGTGTGCCTGGGCCGTCCTGGGAACGGCCAGCACACACAGCGGGTAGAGTTACCCAGACCGCTCCTGGCGGTCACACACGTGCACTAAGCCTCCAGTCTCTCTTCTGCCGCCCCAGCCACTGGCCGACGGTTCCTCCAACCCATCCCTGCACGAGAATCTGAAGCAGGTGGTCCTGCCCAACCAGCCGGCGGAGGCGTCCCCGTCCAGCAGCCTGGGCAGCCTGAGCCAGGCCGAGAAGGATGACTGCAGCTCCTCCTCCAGCCTGCGCTCGGCCGCCAGCGACGACCGCTTCCTCGGCCGCTGCTTCCTCCGGGCGGAAAGCTTCCCGGAGCTGCTGGCCTGTGAGAGGTGAGGAGGGGGCGGCAGGTCGGCAGTGGACTCGGACCCGAGACCCTGTCCTCTTCAGAGGTGGAAACAGAGGCCCAGAGAGGTTCAGCCATGCAGCCATGGACACACAGCCACCCAGTGTCCGAGTGGGACCCTTATCCCTGTCGCTGGCCATGCGGTGTTGGCCGGCCTGAGGGCCGTGGAGTCAGGCTCCAGCCTTGGGGAGAGGCATCGGGGGCCGGCCGGCAGGGCAGCAGCCAGCCCCGGTTAGGTGCTTTCCGAGCGCTGGGCCAGGGCTGGGCACCGTGTGGGGACTGCATATTGTGGGGGCACAGGGGTCAGGCCTGCGTCACTGCCCGCCCTATCCCTGCTGCCGGCCCGTCTGGGACAGGGTTGGCGACGGGTGCTGTATCTGCCATGTGGAATGCACATTTTTGGCCCACATTTTTGGGGGAAAAATAAGGGTAAACTTTATACATGGATAGTACTAATTCTGTATCTATAGAAATGTTTTTCATTCTTTTATGCATGTGTTTGTACTAACAGTGTATCTCTAGAAAGCAATAATGATACCCGTATGCAAAATAATACCCTAGAATACAATAATCAGTTTTGTTTCTAAATATAAGTAAATAAACTGAATTAAAAAATTGAAACAAAAGATTTTTCCCCTGAAAGTTTGGGCCAAAATCGTGGGTGTGCGTTGTACATGGGAGCACATTATACACAGAGAAACACAGGGAACCGTCAATCAGACAGTGAATTAATGCCCCCTCACAACCCTGTTGGGTTGGTGCTGTTTTTGTCCCCATTTTATGGAGAACAAAGTGAGTCTCGGAGAGCCTGAGTGACTTGGCCGAGGTCACACAGCAGATGGTGAAGGGCCAGGGCTGACCCCACCACCTTATCTCTGAAGCCCATGCTCAACGTCATTAAACCACCTAGCCCGAGCAGGGCTCGGCGTGTGGCGGGTGCCCGAGAACCTCGGTCTGGCTGGGGTGTGGGTCAGTGCTCAGGCCCGTCTGCTCTGAATGCTGGTGAGGTGGGTCAGAGGCCTGCCCACAGTCCATGGCTGTGGAGAGAGTGGGCCCAGGCCCTGAGCGTGGTGTGGACCCTGCAGCTGGCCCAGGGCAGGAGGGACTCGGCCGAGTGGGAGGCTCACTGGCTCGGCCCACCTCGCCGGGAAGGGCTGTTTCTGAGCGTTTGGGTGGAGCATAGTTACTCAAGACGTATGTAGTTATACCCCGCCTCTCATCTGCCCCTGTGACCATGCAACCAACACTTGACTTCTCTGGCCCTCGATTTCCTGAGTCAGTTTCACCGTCTGCAAAATGGGCACAAGAATGGCGCCATTTCAGCCCTCAGAAAGGTGACATGTGATACCAGATGTGCGAGTGACCGGGAGGAGGAGTTAGTCTCATTTTTCCCGCCTTCTGGCTCTTCCTGATTCGTCCTTGATGCCCAGGCAGCGGTTTTCTTCTGGTCACGAGTGGGCGTCAGGCGGGCCCTGGGGTCCCCTCCTGTAAACCGCGGCTGGCTGTTCGGGACCTCCGGGGCTGCCGAGCTTCAGATCCGGAGCCAGGCCACACGCGGCTTGGACTGAAGTGTGACCTCTCTCCGTGCCTCAAACACGCTGAAGGTCTTTTCTGTCCCTCTCATGACTTTGCAGCGCCGACCTTGACCTGTGCGTCTATAGCCTTCACTTGAAAGATCTGCTGGAGCTGGACGCGGCGCTGAGGCAGGACAGGCACTCGGTAGGTGGCGCGGTGGGCTCGTCACCCTTTCACGGCGCAGGACCGGCTGCCTGTGCCCTGAGTCCCTGAGGCCCTGGGGGACGGGCGTGCGCAACAATGGAGCCGGCGCAGCAGGACTGGGGGGCACCATCGGGCACAGACCCCGAAATGGCAAAGCAACCCCTGCTGCTCGGGGGGCACCACTTGGCTTTACCCAGAGAGACAGACGGACGGACAGACAGAGAAGCAGGAGGAGCAGGCGAGGGAGGGAGATGCTATTGTTTAAACTTTTCCCTTTGCTTTATTTCCTTTTCTGGCAACAGATGTTTATTCAGATCTTAAAAATGTGCCTTCTGGACATTTTTTCGAAAAAGAAGTCGGATGATGAATTCTACCAGAAGATTCTTTCAAAGCAAGAAAATGTAAGTCTTTAACCCCTTACACCAAAGAACCTGGAAAGCGGCTCGGTACAATACATAAAACCTACGAACATGTTTTCGCTCTCATGGGTGAAAACGGTCTGTTCCCACACACACTTTTAAGCACAATATAGAAATATGGAAGGATGTGTGCAGATATAAAAATAACAAAGTGTGTTTTTAAAATGTGGAAAATGCTGACAGCAGAGAAGAGAGAAGGATGTTGGTCATATTCCTACCAAAGGGAATCACCACGATGTTATTTTCTGCACAAGCTTGGGCTACTTTTAAATATGTAATTTTCCAGGGCTTCATAAGGATTGAAAGATCCTATTTCACTGCTTACTAAGTATGGTCTATTTTTTCTGGGCGATGAGGAATCTATAAGAAAATAATCCATTATTCTTGAGCTCTGTGTTTATGAGAAAAAGAGATTTCTGTCATCAAGCCTGCAATGGGGCCACACTCTGAGCATTTAATTACGGCTAAGAAATCCGTCGTGGTGCTGATGAGAAAAGTCAAAGCGTTTCTCTTTCTAGAATTTACGAAATGTTAGATTTTTTCCCTTTGTTTCCTTCCCTCTGCTTCTCCAGGATCTGCGGGAACTGGAAAGGGGGCTGCGGGTTAGACTGTCGGACACCGAGGTGCTGGGCACTGGCGACCCCGAGCTCGTCACCCTGGCGGCCGTGGAGAAGCAGGAGCGTGAGCAATCTGAGCAGCTGATGGGCAACGTGCGTGGCGGGGGTTCTTTCCGCACCGAAACCGGGCTTTCACTCGGGAGAGGGGAGCAACGGCTGCCCCGGGAGCACGCCCAGCACTGGGACTCCCAGTGGGCTCTGGCCTGCAGCCAGGGACCAGTTTCTGAGTGACCCCAGAGAGAAGGTCTGACGAAGGGCCAAGACTTTTTTCCAAACCAACCCCCTTATTTAAATCTTAGGTAGACCTTTTTATCATTGAAAGCAAAGGTCGCTGTGACCCTCTCTGGCCTTGCCCGTGGCCGTTAGAGCGGGTGCTGGCTGTGAGCCCCTCCCACTGCGCACCTCACTCGGAAAAGCAGGATTTATGTTCAGAGAGGGTGGCTTCCCTCCAGTATCTTCTTCATGCTTTTGGGTTCCTTCCATGCCCCCCATTCGCGTATCATGTATTAAACAAGCGATTCCTCGGTGCCCAGGCATTGTGCCGGCTACTGGGGATTCAACGTGAACTTGGACTTGGCCCTGTCCGAGAGATGCTCAGAACAGCCTGGGGGTGCGGTGGGGGGTGTTGGGGACCGACAGGTGAGCAGATGCAGATTTATGGGCCACAAATGTGACAGATGGAAGAATGTGGGAAGGCCGAGGACCATGGAGGAAGGCTCCGTTCCACCCCAGGGTTAGGGACATCTTTGCAGAAGAAAGGCCCAGGAGGGCTTTTGGGAGAAGTGCAGGCGCTGGCCAGCGGGTGGGTGGAGAGGGCAGCCAGGAGGGCCGGGCCCCAGGGTTCTCCCCTCCTGCCGGGAGGGGAGACCTTCTCTGTTCTAGGAGGACTGTGCAGGCTGCTGTGGGGGTCCCCTAAAGAGCTGCAGGGCCAGTGCAGGAGGGATTTCATGAGGGGGGTGTGGTGGGGCGGGGGATCAGAGGAGAAGCAGGA
>PVIA01014775.1:0-25523 GCA_004024845.1 Tonatia bakeri | reverse complement strand
GGGGGGGGTGTTGCTAGAGGGAAGGAGGGTACCAGATTGAGGGGGGCAAATGGGGAACAAGTGGAACAACTATAATAACATAATAAAATATACTTAAAAGTCTTGAATCCAGGTTTAAAAAAAAAACTAAATGCAGTGTAGTATCCTGGAACAGAAAAGACAGGGGAAAGGGAGGTAAAATCTGAATAAGGTCTGTATTGTATCAATGTTCATTTCTTAGTTTTAGCAATTGTACTGTGGCTTGTAAGTTGTTACCATTATAGGAAGCTAGGAGAAGACCATAGGAATTTTCTCAGTAACATTTTTGCAACTTTTCCATAAGCCAAAATTATTTCCAAATAGCCTGATTGGCGTGGTGCAGTTGGTTGGGTATTGTCCTGCAAATCAAAAGGTTGCTGGTGCCCTGCCTGGGTTTCAGGTTTTAGTCTCTGATCAGATATGTGTGCAAGGGGCAACCAGTCAGTGTTTCTCTCTCACATTGATGTTTTTCTCCCTCCCTTCTCCTCTCTCTAAAAATAAATAAAATATTTTAAAAATAAAAAATAAAATTATTTCCAAATAAAAAGTTAAAGAAATAGTAAAGGTCCATTGGTTTTAGACTCTGTTAGTAGGTATGCATAGCTAAGTGTCTGAGGAAACAAAGAAAAAAACATAACTGATGTCTGTCAGCTGATGACTAACCAATTAATAGATTATTTCTACATTGGCATTGCTCTTGCCTTCAGTTATTAAATTAACAGTAATTACCTCTAATAGGTTCTCTAGACTCATTCAAAATACTTTAAAAATCTAATTAGAAAATAAAAACAGTATTTCAGGGTTTTAATATTCTCTTAGTCGTCCACAAGAACAAGATTATTGGATTTTAAAATAAATTAAATAGCATTCTAAATTGAAAACAGATTTCTCCACATGGTTATTTT
The DNA here is from genome assembly GCA_004024845.1 of Tonatia bakeri. NCBI lineage: Eukaryota > Metazoa > Chordata > Mammalia > Chiroptera > Phyllostomidae > Tonatia > Tonatia bakeri. The sequence continues at coordinate 24,600 of PVIA01014775.1, read as the reverse complement.
GATGGACATTAGGTGGCTCACACAACCTAACATAGATTTTAAGTTACTTGGCTACACGGCTATTTTTTTTCCCAAAATTTCTATGTCTCTAGGTTAAGAAAAAATTCCAGTTGGATTGTGTCTATCATGCTTTCTGTGTAAATTTTATTTAGCAATCGCTACCCAGATCTGTGGGATGAATTTCTAACATTCTTGATATGTTAGAATTACAGTACATACCTCTAAAATATTTGATTCGAAAATCACCAAATACAGCTAAATTAAAATTCCAACTTTTTATTGCAATGTATATGCATATTGAAAGTACGTACAAGTATGCTTGTGATAAAATTTAAATTTAATAAAGTATTAATTACATTTTAAGTGCATTGTTCAATATTCTAAAATAGCAAGTTTGTTTAACTGGCAGAGTATTCTACAAGAAGAAAACAATCCATAGGCATTATTAGTGCGATTTTTTTTTTTTTTGTATGCTTAATTTAGTTTTGGTTTTGTTCTTTTTCAGGATGTGGTGGATACACACCCTGGCCTCACGTTCCTAAAAGATGCACCAGAATTCCACTCCCGCTACATCACCACGGTAAGCTGAATCCTCTTTTGTCTATAACTTAATAACCAGGCTTTCAGATTTTTATGCAAAAGATAACATGGGCTATAATGGTTATTTTAAGTGGAAGGAGGGTACAGTAGAGTTGAATTAATTATTTGTATCTGTTTCCCTTCTTATATGTACCCAGTGCTTAAGAGGTCATTTGTATATAAACTTAAAGTAATTATTCATTCTTTCTGTTCTTATAAAGTATACCTTTTGCTATGTCATAAATATTGGTGCCCAGTTGATCTTTGGCATTTAATACTAGAAAGAATTTTCTAGTCTTTCCCAGAAAAAGATGTGTATTAGTACCTTAAAGTTAGAAGTGGACTTGGTATTAAGAAATAGCTTGCATGTAATCAGAAAACAATCATGTAAGAATTAAAATAACATAATCACAATCTCCTTTTTTGTGAGGTGGGCTCATCGTATTTCTCACACACGGCCTCATTTCATCAGTCACAGGCAGCATATGAATTATGAGTGCGACACCAGGTCTTCTGTGCACACAGCAGGCATATCAGGTATTCTCTGCCCTGACTCCCAGATGGTCTTCGGAGGAATTCCAAAGATGAGGCCCACGCACACCTCACATTCATGGCCACACTCCAGTGAGATGGCCCTTGCCTCTGGCTTAGATCCCCCATTAAATAGGGCAGTTTTCTCTGAGGAAGAGCTTCTCATTCTTAAAGTACTTTTTGCTGGCTATAAATTTGTTGGGTTCTGTTTAGTTACAAAAAACTGCTAGTTTTTTCCCTCCTACAGAAACTTCATTCTTTGCTTTTACGTTGGTTTTTGTCTCATAAAACTTTGAGACTTGAAGCCAGAAGGTGTCACTGTCATCCTAGACTGTCTCAGAAGTTATTTTTGCCTCTTAACCACAACACTATATTAAATTACCTCCACTCCAGTCACCCAGGCCAAGTCACCCTGCTTTCTCACTTGAATTACTCGTAATTGTTCCCCCTTCTTACACCTTCATTGCTCTACAATCTAGTCTCCATAAAGCAAGAGTTGTCCTTTGAAAATATATGATCATGTCATTCTGCTCAAGCCCTCCAGTGGTTTCTCATCTCACTGAGAATAAAAGCCAAACTCTTTGCTAAGACTCTTTATAATCCACCCCTATGCACCCTCACATCCCCTGGCCTCTGAGCTTATCTTCTGCCACCCCGATGCTTGCTCACTCTGCTTCAGCCACTATGACCTCCTCACTGTATCTGGAACATAGCCAAACATGACTTCTGCCTCACATACTTTGTTCTTATTCTTTCCTCTACCTCTAATGCTCATCCTATAGATTTCCACAACTTGCTCCCTCACTTCATCCAAATATGTGCCCAGATATTTCTTTATTAGTGTGGCATTCCCTAATCACCTTCTGCCTTCTTCAGTCTTCCTCTTCATCTGACCCCTCCCCCTATACTCTCTATTCCTTTCTTCTGTTTTATTTTTCTTCTTAGCTCTATATCATCTTATTTTAAAATTTTATTTGCTTATTGTCCATCTGGGGCTTCTTTATATTTTCACTGCTATATCTCCAATACCTAGAATAGTGCCTGGCACATAACAGATGAACAGTAAATATTTATTGAGTGAATAAGTGAAATTATTCATGCTTTAAGGATTTTTCACATTAACTCTGTCTCCAATCCCAAAGGGAATTATTGGGTTCTAATTAATTGTTGACAGTTCTATAAACTCGGGGTATATTAATAGCATAGTTTAGAAAAGATCTTTAAAATAATTTAATCCAACCTTCAACCAATTCAGAAAATGCTCTTTATAGAGGACCTTTTATTACAATTTATTCTAAGAAAAGATGTTAAAGAACAGAACTGTAAAACAAATTTTGTTTGTTTACACTTTCTAGTATGGTATTTAAATATGATGGTCTGTAGTCATCTAGCAAGTGGTCTCAAGGAAGTTGTATAATTTCAGAATGAAAAGCCATGAAACATTTTTGTTCACATATAATTCACATTTTCTGAGAAATTCTGTTGTGTTAATTGTTGAACAAAAAGAACTACATTGGTCAACTTAACAGGATATAATCAATTATCTCTGCAGGATATTTTCATGGCATTTGCATATTATTATTTACATTTTAAAAATTTATACTTTATTGCTAGTATTATGCTGCTTTATGCCAATTCACAAAAATTAATCCTTTATTCAGAGATAGTCTTTAACGTGTAAAGTCTTGTGATAAAATAATGACAATGGAGCAACTCAAAACAGTATCACAACATACATAGTAAACGAGAGTCAGCTAAGAAGATAAAATGTGAATCTGTATTCACTGAGATAAGTGTCTCTGCTGCTGTGGTAATCTACTCCCATCCACAAAAGAAAGGTGCAAATAAAAGGTATCCCAGGGAATATCTGGAAATAAAATTTTATTGGAGTGGTTATCTTTTCTCTCCAGCGCCTTTTCTATTATGAAAGTTGGTCAAAAAGTGGCATGAAGTCATTGAAACTTTTACATTATTTCAGAGTACAGTGAGTTTTTCTAGAACAAATACAAAATAAGCTTTCTACTATGAAATTAATTAATTTTGCCATTAAATTAAATTAGGCATAACTCTCTACCCTGCTCATGCCAAAGACAGATGACATCACACTACTTCCGATGTATTTATAAAGATCAACCTCAGAATTAATGATGAATATCTCAGAAAAAGCCAAATTAACTTATCATGTGACCCTGTTGAATGTTATATAATCTCAGTGGCACACAGTGTAGAACAGTTAATACAGGGTGAGGCAAAAGTAGGTTTACACTACAGTGAGCTACCACTTCACACCAGTCAGAATGGCCATCATAAACAAAGCAACAAACAAGTGTTAGAGAGGAAGTGGAGAAAAAGGAACCCTGCTTCACTGTTGGTGGGGTTGCAGACTGGTGCAAGCACTATGGAAAACAGTATAGAATTTCCTCAGAAAACTAAAAATGGAATTGCATTTTGACCTGGCAGTTCCACTGCTGGGATTATATCCCAAGAACCCTGAAACACCAATCCAAAAGAACCTATGCACCCCAATGTTCATAGCAGCACAATTACAATAGCCAAGTACTGGAAGCAACCCAAGGACCCACCAGTAAATGAATGGATCAGAAAGCTATAGTACATTTATACAAGGGAATACTATGCAGCAGGGAGAAAGAAGAAGCTCCTACCTATTGCTACAGCATGGATGGAACTGGAGAGCATTATGCTAAGTGAAATAAGCCAGGAGGTGAGGGACAAATACCATATGATCTCACCTTTAACTGGAACATAATCAACAAAAGAAAAAAGCAAGCAAAATACAACCAGAGACATAGAAATTAAGAACAATTTAACAGTAACCAGAGGGGAAGTGGGAAGGGATAATGAGGGGAAGGGTATTCAGGAACTACTATGAAGGACACATGGACAAAACCAAGGGGGAGGATGGAAGCAAGGGAGGGAGGGAGGTTTGGCTGGGGTTTGGGGGCAGGGAATGGTTCGGGGAAAATGGAGACAACTGTAATTGAGCAATAAAATCATTATTGTTTTAAAAAGTGGGTTTACAGTTGTTCAGATGGAAAATAATACAATAATTAGTAAGTAGTACAAGAATAAACTATTTCATGTACTCACAACTGTAAACCCACCTTTGCCGTACCCTGTATATTTTCTTTTCATGCTAGAGTGATTCAGCCATTTCACTTTATGGTTGGAAGAAACTGTTCACAAGAGTACCACTCAAGTATTAGCTTATATATTAGCTTATATGCAGCACACATATGATGAAGAAAAGTTAGGCAACTTTTATTTTCTATTTATCACCAAAAACCTATGCTATAGACAGAAAGAATTTGTGTTTAACTATCTTATGGCTGTTTTTAGACTGCAAAAACAGAGCACCAACCATGCACACAGCAAATGAGGATATTACTACCCAAATAAGAGATTGCACCTAATGTCATTCATATTCTTCTTTATTTCCAGAGAAGAGTTGGCAATGGAGAAATAAACCACTTAATATTGAATGAAAGTGAAAACTGGAAATACTAGCAAATTGTATCCCTTGAGTTTGCAGTTTTGCATGCTGTGCAAAGAAATTGCTTGTGAATAAAAGACTGCTTATCCTAACTGGCATATACTGACTTTTGAGGAAAGAGGTGCTCACAGGAGTTTTTAAAATAAGTGATGAGATTGAAAATTCTTCTTTATGACATTGGTGCTGTCAATAAAAAGATATTTCTGTGGTTTGCCCAGATGGTGTCTTACTGATGTATTCAGTGTCTTGATTGACCTGAATCCATCACTTCTGGATGAAATGCCAGGATTTTAATTGTGGAGGACAAGGTACTGATATTTCCTGAGATGACTAAACTGTAGTGGAGACTGCTTATCACCAACAGCTGACCTCTTCTCCTTGAGAATTTTTCCTCTTGACAGAGAGAGTTGATTTTTATTAAATAGATTTTTTAAGTCCAAATTCAGCAGGAGACCATGCAGAAATACTTTTTAACCAGAGTGAATCAGGAACCCATTCACCACTCCCCACCAAGTAAAAGAGCCAGAATTCGAGCGTTTAATTTAAGTATGTTCATCTGCTTTCAAGTCACCTACAGTGAACAATCTCTCTGTGATTTGTGCCTGCATTCTATCCACTCCTCAAAAACTATCTGACAGATTCACCAAACACTTACTTCCATTTCTGGTGACTTATAATTGTGAATTAGAGATTTCCAATTCTATAGAGTTAAAGGGAAAAAAAAAGAAACTGATTTAAAATTTAAATTGTATATCAAGTTGACTAGAGATCTCTTAGTAAAAAATTGTAAAGTATCATTCCTTTCACTGGCCATAGATAAGTATTATTATTAATTTTAAAACTCTGTTATATTTGTTTTATTTTTTATATTTTATTTATTTTTAGACAAGGAAAGGGAGAGAGAAAGAGGGAGAGAAACATCAGTGTGTGCTTGCCTCTTGCATTCCCCCCACTGGGGACCTGGCCTACAACCCAGGCATGTGCCCTGACTGGGAATCAAAGCTGTAAGACTGGCGCTCAGTCCACTGAGCCTCACCAGCCAGGGCTCTGTTCTATTTGTTTTTAATGTAAATAATTTCTTTTTCATTTCCCTAAAAGTGGTAAGCCAAAGGGAAAAAATGTAATATCAAACCAGCAGCTACATGCTCTCACCACTAGATGGTGCCCCTACCTCAGTAAGCTAAAATGCTGAATCAGTAAAGTGGAAACCAATGTGCTGATGAAGTAGGGCCACAAAATAAGGAAATTTACTCAATGGAAATTAGATAAAATAGGTTAGAAGAAGCTAAAACAGAAATTTTTTAACATTCTAAACATCTGGAAATCTTAAAAATTCTGTTAAAAACAAAAAATTGAACAAGAAAAGAATAAAGTAAGAAAAATGCAGATTAAAGGTTTATAATTTTAAGTGTAACACAGTACTTCCATAAGTAATGTAAAATACTTTAGGAGTATATAAATATAAAATTTATAGAGATAGGAAACTTAGACTTTAAGATAAATTTATATTCAAAATCAAGAATTAAGCACAAGAGTCTAATAATGTACACAATGACAAGTGGGATTCATCCCAGGGATGCAAGGATGGTACAGTATTTGCAAATCAATAAACATAATACATCATATAAACAAAAGGAAAGACAAAAATTGCATGATCATATCAATAGATGCAGAAAAAGCATTTGATAAGGTATAGCACCCATTTATGGTAAGAACACTCAACAAAGTGGGAATAGAGGGAGCATTCCTCAACCTAGTAAAGGCCATACATGAGAGACCTACAGCCAATATCATACTCAATGGGCAAAAACTAAAAAGTTCCCCACTAAGATCAGAAACAAGACAAGGTTGTCCACTTTCACCACTTCTATTCAACATAGTATTGGAAGTCCTAGCCACAGCAATCAGACAAGAAAAGGAAATAAAAGTCATCCAAATCAGAAAAGAGGTAACAAAACTGTCATTGTTTGCAGATGACATGATAGTGTACATAGAATATCCTATAGACTCTGCCAAAAAACTGTTCAACCTAATAAATGAATTTGGAAAAACAGTGGGATACAAAGTCAACATTCAGAAATCAAAGGCATTTTTCAGAAATCAAAAGGCAACAATGAAATATCAGAAACAGAAATCAGGAAAAAAAATCCCAACAAGATTTAGATATAGCCACAAGACTTTGATATAGCAACAAGAAAAATAAAATAACTTGGAATAAACCTAACCAAGAAGGTAAAAGACCTGTACTCAGAAAACTACAGAACACTGAAGAAAGAAATTAAGGAAAACAAAAACAAATGGAAACATCTACCGTGTTCATGGATTGGAATAATTAATATCATCAAATTGTTTATACTACCCGAAGCAATTTATCGATTCAGTGCAATACCTATTAAAGTACCAATGGCATATTTCACAGATACAGAACACTTCAAAATTTATAAATTTTGGAACCATAAATGACCCCAAATAGCTGCTACAATTTTGAGAAAGAAGAGCAAAGTAGGAGGGATCACAATATCTGATACCAAACTGTATTACAAGGCCACTGTAATCAAAACAGCCTGGTACTGGCATAAGAACAGACACATGGACCAATGGAACAGAATAGAGAGCCCAGAAATAAACCCAAGTCTCTGGTCAATTAATATTTGACAAGGGTGGGGGGCAGCAACATAAAATGGAGCAAAAATAGCCTCTTCAACAAATGATGTTGGAAGATCTGGACAGGTACATGCAAACAAATGAAACTTGATCATCAACTTACACCATACACAAAAATAAATTCAAGGTGGATAAAAGACTTAAATATAAGTCATGATACCATAAAAGTCCTTCAGGAAAACATAGGCAGAAAAATCTCAGATATTCCACACAGCAATATTTACACTGATACATCCCCTAGAGCAAGGAATGTAAAGGAAAGAATAAACAAATGGGATCTCATCAAAATAAAAAGCTTCTGCACAGCTAAAAAAAATAGCATTAAAATGAAAAGAGAACCAACCGTATGGGAAAACATATTCGCCGATGATACCTCAGACAAGGGTTTGATCTCCAAAATATATAAAGAACTCACATGACTCCACTCTAAGAAGACAAGCAACCCAATTAAAAAATGGGCAAAGGACTTGAGCAGACACTTCTCCAAGGAGGACACACAGAGGGTCCAGAGATAAATGAAAAGATGCTCAATATCACTAGCCATCAGAGAGATATAAATTAAAAAACCACAATGAGATACCACTTTACACTGGCGAGAATGGCCATCATAAAGCAACAAACAACAAATGTTGGAGAGGTTGCAGAGAAAAGGGGACCCTAGTGCACTGTTGGTGGGATTGCAGACTGGTGCAAGCACTATGGAAAACAGTATGGAATTTCCTCAGAAAACTAAAAATGGAACTGCTTTTTGACCAGGCAATTCCACGGCTGGAATTATATCCAAGAATCCTGAAACACCAATCCAAAAGAACCTTTGCACCCCAATGTTCAGAGCAGCACAATTACAATAGCCAAGTGCTGGAAGCAACCTAGGTGCCCATCAGTAAATGAGTGGATCAAAAAGCTATGGTACATTTACATAATGGAATACTACACAACAGAGAGAAAGAAAAAGCTCCTATCTATTGCTACAGCATGGATGGAACTGGAGAGCATTACGCTAAGTGAAATAAGCCAGGAGGTGAGGGACAAATACCGTACAATCTCACCTTTAACTGGAACGTAATCAACAAAACAAACAAGCAAACAAAATATAACCAAACATTGAAATTGGGAACAAGCTGACAGTAACCAGAGGGAAGGTGGGAGGGGATAATGGGGGGAAGGGTGAAGTGTTTACAGGAACAACTATAAAGGACACATGGGCAATAACAAGGGAAGGTGGAAATGGAGGAGGGAGGTGGGGGTACCTGGGGTAGTGGGGAGGGGTAGGGAGGGAGGGAAAGGTGGAAAACTGTACTTGAACAACAATAAAAATCAAAAGTATTTAAAAAATTAAAAGTGTTAATTTTACTAGAAATGACACTTGACATAATCAAAAAGCCAAAACTTACCTGGTTCAAAGTATATTCATAAGATATGATGGTCATTGGTAAAGTAATTGATATCTTTAATAGTCTTATTTCATTTTGTTTTCCTTTGAACCAGGTTATTCAGAGAATATTCTACACAGTGAACAGATCTTGGAGTGGAAAAATTACTTCGGCAGAGATAAGAAAAAGCAACTTTTTGCAAGTATGCCTCTTATTGGAATTCACATATCAGGAGCAATATAAATACTATTCTTATTTCATTTAACAAATATAATTTTTGAGTGCTTATTGTATGCAGAGCTCTGTCACTACTTTCAGACATTGAACATTTACCAGATACTTGGGATGTGCTGGGGGGAACAAAGATGAATAACAAGGGATTTTTACATCAGTTCACGCACTGTGGAGCAAAAGGGAAAGTGCACATCCACACCTGACTTGCAAAAGATCACAGAAGTGTATAATAAACATGCAAAGAAGACTTCACAGAAGGACTGATATGTGATCTTGACCTTGGAGATATCAGGAGTTTACCAAGATAAAAAAAAAAAATAGAAGAAAAGAGGATTCCAGATAAAGGAGGCAGCATAAGCAAAGGCCCAGAAGCATGACAGTACAATATCATGCTCAGGAACTGCAGGAAGTCTTAAGTGGCCAAAGGCTCCACAGAGAGAGTGATCAGTGATGAGGCCTGAGGGGTGAGATGAGGCCGGGTTGGGAAGGACCTTGCTAAAGAAATAGAAAAATTTCAAGTTGATCCTTTTAGCAACAACTCTTTATCCAGGTCCTGCTGGGGAAAAGTACTAAAAATTTCTTTTAAGAAAGAGTACATTTACTTCAGTTATTTTGTTTTATGAGAAAGTATTGACCACTAGTGGGAGCTTTTTACCGAGGTAATCTTCATGCCTGATTGTTCAAGCTTCTATTAACCTAAAAACGGTAGAATTGTTCACCCTTGAAAATACATGAAATATATTTTAAATGAGTTATACTAAATGAAGTTCAGGCTAATACATTAGACAAGCTTATTTATTCTTTTTTTTTTTTCTATCTTTATCTGGGACAAAGTAATAAAGACTTGGCAAAATTAACAGCCCATAATAGATATACAAACTTCTTGTATTCTAAAATGAAACAGTAATTATCACAGTTATTATTAACATTTATTAAATGCTTAGTGCATGCCTGGGCTCCCAGTAGGTAACATGGGATGTGTTGAAATGACAATAATTCCATAGAAGAGGCCTTACACCTCACATTCCTGCAGCACATTAGAATTTGTAGTTTCTGGATCATTATTATAATCTATAATTTTTTTAATTATGATAAAATTTGAGGCCCAAGTATGGTTGAATGACTTAGACAAGATCAAACAGCAAGTTAAGTGGTTGAATTGGAAAGGGAACTCAAGTGTTGTTCTTCCAAGAGCATGACATATTTTCCCCTCTACTTTCTCCCCTACCCCTCTCCTTAACCTTCCTCTTATATGACTATATGCTCATAAAATATTCTAATAACATGAACATATCTGGAATAATAATCTGAAGTCACTGTTTATCTCTTCACCCTGCCATTTCACTCCCTGTAGAGTGTGTGTGTGTGTGTGTGTGTGTGTGTGTGTGTGTGTGTACACACACGGAGTATTTAGTTTTATTTTATATGGCTGCTTTTTGAGTAGTTTTAAATATATGTGGTCATACTATCCTGTTAACTTGGGGTATTTTATTTTGTTTTGGGGGGTTTTTTTATTTAACAATATGTCTTAACATTTCTTTCATTCCTGTTCAAATAAATCTATATCATTCTTTTAACTACTGTATAATCTATGGCATGCCTATACCATTTATAATGAATTGTAAATTCCTCTATTGATGATATTCAAGTCATTTTCATATTTTTCCTGTACAGTAATGTAGTGGACATCCCTGTACTTTCCTCTCATGTGTATATGAGTAAGAATTTCTCTAGAATAGACTACTGGGGCTGGGGGCAAAAATGCTGGATCGAATGGTATGAGCATTTCCAATTTGATAGATCCTACCAATTTTCCTTTCTAAAAGCTTGTACTCATTCATACTTACATTTACATACTCACCAATAGCAAAAGTCATTCATTTTTTCATTTTATGAAAATGAGAGCTCTTTGCTTCTCAGCATTTGTTTTATTGTACATACTCTGCTTTTTATGCATTAAAGAGCATTTTATAAAATAAAACATTACAGCAAATTTGGAAAACAAGAAAAATCACATTCTATGACCATAATACAACTAATACCATCTTTGTATGTGTTCTTCTAGTCTCGTTCATATGCATATACAGAGTTTAGGATTTTATATAGCTCTTAGTGTGTACAATTGTATAGTGTGTATTTTGTATTTACTACATCATAGTTTTTCGTTATTTCTGTGTAGACTTTATAACTTTTACTGGATGCATAATCTCCCATTGAGTAGAATTCCCAAAATTTAATAATTTATGTTGTTTTCAATTTGACAAAGCATTTTGTTTTCCCAGTATTAACATTTAAAAACTATTTTTCATCGAAGTATTATTTTGCATTATGAAATAGTCACCTTCGTCCCTTAATGTTTTTTACCTTGAATTCTATTTCGTATTTCCATAATATTGACATTTCTTTCTGTTAAGATTTAGATAGTATGTTAAGATTTAGATAGTATGTATATTTTTTAACATTTTTTTAAACCTTTTTAATTTTGTTTAGACTTATCTCTTCTGGGCAGCTTATATCTAGATTTGTTTTGGGTGTTCAGTTTTTATACTCAATCAGAAAACCTTTTACGGAGATTTAACTCATTATCTTTATTGTCGTTACTGATATATCAGATGTTATTTGTCATTTTATTTTATTTTTTCTATTTCCTAAGTTTCCTTTGGTTTCGTCTTTCTGAATCCTTCTTTTCTGAAAATGTCTTCTATATCTGCCCACTTATATGATAATTTCACTAATTTTAAGAATTCTGATTTCAAAATCATTATTTCTGTTGTTTTCCCCAAGGGTGCACAGTGAGTCAGGGGAGACCCAGGTCTACTTCCAGCTCAGGGCTCTGAGGCTTTGCCCCCCACCCCACCAGGCTTCTGTGCCCGGCCACCACACATCACCACAATGGTATACATAAGTCACCTTTATGGTAAACTTAATTTCATTACAAAACCAAGCCCTACCTGTGGATGCCCCACTCTTCATAATAGAATAGATGGTCACTCTGCCTAATCACTTTGTTAAATGATGTTAATCACTTAACATCACTTTGAAATTAAAAGTGATGTCAGTATATGGCCATGTAACTAAGCCCATTGTCTAGTTGTTGGGTGCTTGCTAGTTGCTGACCTTTGATAGGCTGCAGCCCCCTTGGTGATGGTCCTTTCCTTTTCCTGCTATTAAATCCTCCACAGCATCTAACCCTTTGCTAAGCATTACAGAGCTCATAAATGTTTATAGATTGATCAGGTGATTAAAGGGAGGATGAGGTTACCTATTAAAGTTCCTGGTTTGATACCAAAACCAAAACTTTTAATTCAATTTAAAATAAAAATTTACTAGATTCTGTATAATGACCAAGCTTGGATTATCATAATTTTAAAATAAATTTTCTTTATTCATACCATTTCAGACTCTAGCCCTTTTGGAAGAAGAGGAAGATATAAACCAAATCACAGACTACTTTTCCTATGAACATTTTTATGTTATTTATTGTAAATTCTGGGAACTAGATAGCGATCATGACCTCTACATCAGCCAGGCCGATCTATCGAGATACAATGACCAGGGTGAGTTTCTGTAGATGTTTAGACTTAACTGTTTTGAAGAAGGCAGTGGTTATATAAAATTTCCCCACTCATTATGGGGAATTCCCATTTCTTAAATTCTGTACTCTTTAAAGGGCCAAGACTTTTTAAGTGGGAATGAGTAAAAATGCTAATTTTTTATTTAGAAGCCAGGTGTAGGAGAAGGGATTTATTGGAGGGGTAAGTAAGCAGTTAGAGTCTTAGTTCTGATGAATTGGACAGACTGTGAAGTGATGTTTGTTTTCTGATTATGAATTGAATAAGGTCCATACTTGTGTAAAATTTATTTAAAAAGAATATGTATACACCTTTATAAATTTCTTATTTTATAATATTTATACAGAGCAATGGATGAAAATAATTTTTCTGATGGGCCAGTCTTTTCAAGGACACTTATAAAAACTTACCTTTTGGAATTTAGTTCCAGAAAAGATTTTGGTTTTGGGCTGATGAATTTTATGTACTTTGATTTGTCAAAAAACAAAATATTATATATCACATACCCTTTTTGCTTCATTTTTACCAGTAGTCAACTTAGAACCTATTACCTACTGATTTGATATTTTAAGAAAGCACCAAGATACATTGATTCATTCTTCTAAGATTTCCCCTGTTCTGTTCTTAAATTGTCTTCTTAGGCACTGTTGTTTTTTTAAATCAGCCTTTTGCCTTTTTGATGCAGCAGAGTACAAATCTTATATAAATGCATTGAATTTTACTCCCACTATTTGGCATGCCTGTATACATCTTAAGAAAAGGTTCATTCTATATGATGCCAAGTTTTATAGAACTTTCATATTTAAGAAACAGAGTTCTGCCTCTCAGATTCTTAGGTGCCAACCAGACATGAAAAGGAAAATACTCAAATATACTTATTCGATAAGCATTTTAGTACTACATCCTCTCTTCGTCAAGTATGCGTAACCTTCCCGTCACCAAAATAGCATAAAAAGGGAGATACTCATTGGGTCAGCCTTATTATCAATGCACCTTCTAATTACCAGTAGCCAGATCATCTATATGTGAGCCAGCCTCCCAAGGTCATGAAAAACCTTTTGGCTCTAAAGTGCCCTGTCTGGCTGACAGAAGCATAATTCTCAGTATGTCCCAAAATATAGTCTATCCACTCATACAGCTCATGTAAGCATGTTTAAGGGATGAAGTCCAGAAAAACAGGCACCTAGGCCTGTATGACAAAGGGGCCTCTGAAACTCTGTAATTGTCCACCCTCCAACCTGTCCTTAATGGGAAAATATGGTCCTCAGTTTTAGGATGCTAAACCTTCCAAATCTAAAAAAGACTTTTGAAAATGCTTTAACTTTGGAATTAAATATCCTTGCCTTTTCTATGCAGCCCTCTTTTTTTCTATATAGTTCAAATTATTAACCCCATAAACCAATGTTCAACAAAGTCTAGAGGGTCCTTCTGGAAGCTTTGATTTGTAGGCAGATGTAGCTGTATTGATTCCCATATTCTCAACACTCTTCAGCCAAACTAACTTACCTTTATGTTGACCGTACCTAACTGTATGCAGGAGAATTAGATGCTGATTACACCTAACTCTCGAAAAGCCTTATCATTGGTTCTGAAATTTTAGTGTGCGTGCCCTCGTCTGGGGAACTTATTAAAAGAACAGACTTCTGTCCTCACCACATCCCTAGGTCTGAGATCCATTGTCATTTTCTTTTTTAAAAACTAAGGGTTTTGGTTATTTTGAAGCCACAACAAGGTATCCTACTCTAGAGCAGTGGTTTTCAACCAGTGTGCTACAAGAATCTTTAAAACATGTAGTACCAAACTGTTTAGTCAGGGGTCCTGACCTCTTTTTTCTTAGATTGGCAAATAAAAAATGACAACAGCCAAAAAAGACAGTAGCCATCCAGTGTGAATGAATCAAAATTGTACCTATCTTATACATATTTTTTGTCAGATCAGCAAAAAATATATATTTTTTTGATGTACTGCAGAATTTTAGTAATTTGTTTTCATGTGTGCCACGAAATGAAAATGGTGGAAAATCTCTGCTCCGGATTAGCTAGCATCTATCATCAAGAGCAACATAGTATCTTAAGATATATTTGCCTCTCTCTTTGAATAAAACTTACTGATGGAATTTATAAAAATTATACATTATATCTTGTTATATCCTGGACTTTTATAGAATGAGAATATAAAAATTGTATGTTTATGGTATATTTTGGTATCTTTTATAAAAGTCTACCTGAAAGCATTCTCCATTGTTTTGTTCAGTATCCCTTATTCTAGGAGGTGATGATCAGTTCCCCCTCGAATTGAATCCTAGGATAAAATTTGTCTTGTTTTAAAGGAAGAGTTGTCTTACTAGATAACAAGATCAATTCAACTTCTACACACTTTAGTCTTAGATGTCAGGGTGTCCAGAACTAACTTGGTGCTCAACTCTGTTGATACATTCCAGCTGTCAGGGACATCCATTAGCTTGTTTTCTAAAAAAATTATTAATTGACTGAGCTACCCCAAATTCTTATTTTCAGAAAGTATAAATTATGCAGAAGTAATATTTTAACCATTAGTATTTTCTCATGGAAGATTATTATGTTTTAGCTTGTAGCTACTGAAAACAAATTTCCCAAAAGTATTGCCTTTATGGGAGCATGTTTTTAACTAGCTTTGTACTTTTTTACTTTTATTTAGCTTCATCCAACAGAATTATTGAAAGGATATTCTCTGGGGCAGTAACAAGGTAAGAAAAAGCATCTGAATTTAAAAATAAACTATAAGTAAAACTGTAGCAAGGCTTCCTGCGTAATGTAGCAGTGTTGTAGGTCAGATAACACCCTGCAATACATAGTCATGGCTTCACACAAAACAGTAATAATTCTTTAATATATGAGCATTAGTCCTTTATCTAAATACAGGTAGCAGGATTTGATCCTGGGAATTATTTGCATTTAAATTACAAACCAGATTGTTTCTACTTATTTGCAAATTCCTTCTGGTTTTACCCTCTTGGCCTTCAAAAACAAGGTAGACCATGGAAGGGGTTGCCTTTGTGAGGGTTCCAGCACTCTAATGGTTTTTTTAAATTTAACTTAATTTCCAAAGGAAGATATTACTTTATTTCTTTGTCTGTCATTCTACTGAATTTATATGAGTAAGTTCTCAGGAAACTTTATGTGTTTTGTTTGTTCTTTCCCAGGGGAAAAACAGTACAGAGAGAAGGAAGAATGAGCTATGCAGATTTTGTTTGGTTTTTGATATCTGAGGAAGATAAAAGGAACCCCACCAGGTATGGCTTCTGAGTTTCCTTTGCCAAGGTGTTAAACACATGAAAAAAGCTTGAAAAAGTTAGGATGAACACCTAGTAAATGCCTACTCAACCTAGTGGTACCAAGGTGGATTAGACACAGTCTCTGCCTCTCAGACTGAATCTGTAGTTTCACAGCATATCAAGAAAAGTGTTGTTACCCTCAGAAACAAAGGTGTAGTGACATGCGACCTATCCCTAGGGGTAAGTAGGACTAGTAAGCATTTACATGGAATGTGGGAATACTGTGAATTTCTGTTTTATGGTCTTTATGGTTCAGCAGTGAATAGGGCAGGGAAAGAAGAGCAAATTGTGGATGAAGCCAGTGTCAACTTGAAACCAAAACCAGAGAATCACATACAAGAAAATAAAACTGTAGACTAGCATATGTTATGAAGATAGACCCCAAAATTATTTCCAAAATACTAGCAACTCAAAGTTCAACTTCTCAACTTGTCAGGCCCCTCTTCCAGAATCAGCAGATGTCCCAAGGGAAGGAGGATCTCAAATGCTAGGCTACTTCTCTCCTTTTAGATCTGGCCCCCTAATTTTTCACTGCCCTGGTAATAGTCCAGTGCCTTCAAACAGAATTTTTTCTCCAGATTTTCTTTGGGGAGGGGGGCACAAATTTAACTAAAACTCTTAGTTAACTATTACCAGAAGCAGAACCCTTCAGATCAACTTTTCATACCTTGAGATCCATAGATGGATCTTTACTTACAAAAGTTTGCCAAAAGAGGTTTTTTGAGTCAAAAAGTTTCTTTTATGCCCCTTTTCTGCCTTTCATGTTGCCTTTCTCCTACCAAACAGCTAACATATTGTTCAGGCTTTATTCTTTGTCAGGTAACAAGTATTTCATACACAATGACTTACTTAATCCTCATATCACTATGAGTTTAGGTATCAGCTGTCCCATTTTGTAGTTGAGGAAACAAGTCCTCAGAGATTGCACACCCTAGTAAGTGACCTAGCTTGGATTCATTCGTTCCAGATCTGTATGACTCCAATTCCTGGGCTCTTCAGCACTGTATAACATATGGCTCATGGTACAAGACAGCATGTTTACATGTCTCTCTCCTACCAGTGAGGCTATGGAATTCCTAAAGAAGATTTCTAATGGTGTTCTGAAATTCCTACTGCTGAAGAGACTGGAAATTAGCCAGTCATAGAAGAAAGTAACTCCTGATTTGGACGTTATTGATGTTTATTTTCTTGGCGCCTACTGGCACTTACTAGCCATCCCACTATATTTGTTCTTGGTGCTTCACACTGCTTTCCTAAAGCAGCATGTGAACACAAGGCCATTAAACTTAACTTTTAACGTAATGAAGAATATATCAGTGGGGAAAAAAAGGAATATAAATACATCAAAATCAAATTCTTCTTTAATAAAATATAGTGGGAAACACTTTACAAAATTCAGGTTTGTGGCTTATGAAAGATGTGGTGGAATAAACAGGTTTCGTGAAAGAAATAATACACTTACCAAAGTATGATGAGTGCGGTATAAAATACTGTAAGTCCTCACTTAATGCTACCAATAGGTTCTGTGACTCTAAGGAAAACGACATATAATGAAACCAGTTTCATCATAGGATAATTGATATACATAAGAGTTAAGTTCCTATAGCACCTCATCAGCATCATAACAAAACAATGTTGAAAGAAATGAAGTTATTCAAGGACCTGTTGTACTGCTTACAAAGTTAGGATCTTGAATCTCTCCTATGCCGACTGCTGTCAGGATTAGAGATAGAAGTGTCTTTGGGTAAATTGTTTTGTGGACAGGCTGTTGTAGCCCTCTTTTCATGTGTCATTTAACCACCCTTCACTCCTGGTTCTTGTCGTGTTCTGCTTCTAGCTCAGTCTTCTGATTAGGTGTTCTCTCCACAACTGTCTCGTTCACCTATGAGTTTGAGGGCAGTTGGCCAGTGCCTTTGAAGGTAATAGGTACTTAAATATGTATACTGAATGAGCAAAGGACAATAAATTTAGTTACTTCCTAAACAATAATGGAGTTTCCTATAACTTTATTCTTCAATAGCTAATAGGAGTTTATATCAGGGGTGAGAAATCTCCAGACCAGAACCTAATTTTTTTCAGCCTGAGGACAAGGGTAAGAAGTAATCTTGTTTATGTCTACAATTGTACAAATACAGTTTGCTACAAATGCAATTATGCTTTAAGACCAAAAATTGGTGACAGATACAGAAAAAATTTAATACTAGTTCTCTTTGGGTAGTTACTCCTTTTGTGGATTTGTTTGTTTATTTGTTTGTTTGCTTTCAGTTTTCCTGTCATGAATAGTCATTACTTCTAGACTCTGAGAAAATGGTACCCGTATTTTTCGGGCCATAAGATGCACCTAGGTTTTAGAGGAGGAAAATAGGGAAAAAATTTTTGAAGTAAAAAATGTGGTAAAATTTACCAATATAAATGTAAACAGAACTCAACAGCAGTTAACAACCATTATTCCTCCCAAATTTGGAGGGGAAACATGCATCTTATAGTCCAAAACAATATGGTACCTTTGGTAAGGAAAAAAGAAAATCTGCACTGAAAAAACTTTAGAAAATATCTATTATTTCCAATAAGAAAATTCCCTCTGAACATGTCCTGTATGTGTTTAGCCATCCAGCCAGCTCCTGTTTCTAAATTTTCAGGAACAAATAACTATATACTGAGGTATATTGTTTTACTTAGCTAGCTTTACCCAAAAACATTATCTCTGTTGTACATTGATTCTTTTGTATGCTCTCTAATACCTACAGAATTACATCTGATTTATCTACCACATGATGTTCTCAACTGTTTAAAGGTAGCTATCATGTGACTTTGGCAAGTACTGAGGCAGTATATCTGTCGTTGCAGTCTAACTTTTGTTTTCTCTTACGGCTATTACAAAGAACTGCAGTGTATGCTTTAGCTTTATCTGTTGTACAGACTCTTATATCTTGTTCTTAACTGAAAATGCAGCTGACTTAAATATTTAGTTTATATTTCTCAGTAAAATGATTTTCACTTCAGTCCTATAGGTACTTGTCAAAATCAAGAGTTATTTTGTTTCTATTGCCCTCATTTTTATTATCTTAAGTAATAAAGTATTTTAAGGCACCAAGAGACCTTAGAGACCAAAGGACAGTCTACTGTCCTTTTTGTACTACTCAGGACCTGGAGAGCATTATGCTAAGTGAAATAAGTCAATCAGAGAAAGACAAGTACCCTAATATTTCACTCATGTGGAATCTAATGAACAAAATAAGCTATCAAACAAAATACAGACAGACTCATAGATAGAAACAGACAGCTGTCAGAGGGGAGGAGGCTTGAGGCTGGGTGAAAAAAGATGAAGGGATTAAGTTAAAAAAAAACTCAGACACAGACAACAATGTGGTAATTACCAGAGGGATGGGAAGTGGGGGAGGTAGAAGATATAAAGATGAGGTAAATGGTGGTGGAGGGAGACTTGACTTAGGATGGTGAGCACACAATACAGTGTACAGATGATGTATTATAGTTACACACTTGAAACCTATATAACTTTATTAACCAATGTCATCCCAATATATTCAATTTAAAAAAAAAAGGAAAAGAAACACATCAGGAAAAAACAATGACAGTGTATAACAACCACATATTACAACATTAATTGTAGCCCTCTTCTCATGAGCTCTCTCCCCAATGTTTTTCTCATAATCAGGAAATGTTTCAAAGTAGGGTAGTATTCTGTCCCTTTTGAAACTGTCACATGTGAGACTTCTGGCCAAGATGGAGGCATAGGTAGACACACTGTGCCTCCTTGCATAACCAAAAGAAGGACAACAACAATTTAAAAACAAAAACAACCACTACTGACAGAAAATTGAACTATATGGAAGTCTGACAACCAAGGAGTTAAAGAAGAAACATCCAGAAGTTGGACCCAAGGAGGAACACACCAAGGCACATCATAATTACATTACCCAAGATTAAAATGAAGGAGAAAATCCTAGAAGCAGCAAGAGAAAAGGAAGCAATTACCTACAGAGGAGTTCCATAAGACTGTCAGCTGATTTCTCAAAAGAGACCTTACTGGCAATAAGGGGCTGAAAAGAAGTATTCCAAGTCATGAAAGGCAAGGACCTACATCCACCATTGCTCTATCCAGCAAAGCTTTCATTTAGAATGGAAGGGCAGATAAAGTGCTTCTCAGATACGGTAGCAAGTTAAAGGAGTTCAACATCACGAAGCCCTTATTATATGAAATGTTAAAGGGATTCATCTAAGAAAAAGAAGATAAGAAACATGAATAGTAAAATGACAGCAAACTCAAAATTATTAATAACCACATCTAAAACAAAAACAAACTAAACAATTGGAACAGGAACAGTAACAGAAATGGAGATCACATGGAAGGTTATCAACAGGGGAGTGGGAGGAGGAGAGAAGGGGAAAAGGTACAAAGAATAAGTAGCATAAATGGTAGGTAGGAAATAGACAGGGGGAAGGTAAGAACAGTATGGGAAATGTAGAAGCTAAAGAACTTACGACACATGAACATGAACTAAAGGGGGGGAATGTGGGTGGGAGGGGGTGTGCAGGGTGGAGGGGAGTGAAAGGGTGAAAATGGAACAACTGTAATAGCATAATCAGTAAAATAAATCTTAAAAAATTGATTGATTTAAAAAATAAAAAATAATTTTTTTTAAAAAACTGTCCAATGGTGATATGTCTGGATCACACCATGGCCAAACTCTGTCACCTCCTATTCATTTGATCCAGTGAATGTCTGCTCTGTTCTTTGATGGTAACATTAAACACCAAGCTGGTACGATTTTTAAAATAGATTTCTGAAAAGAACTTGGCAAGTGTTAAAAGTTCAGTTTGTTACAATAATGTAAAATTTATCTTTCTGGATAAAGATGCACACATCTTAGTGTGACTTACTTGAAAACAATTAATAGTCACCACTTAGTTATTTTCACCTTTCTCTCCTCAAAGAGATTTTTTTAAGCCATTAAGTGTACAAAGACTCTTAATATGTCTTGAAGTCTACAAGTGGTAATTTAATCAAGGGTCTCCAGGGACTGTCTCTTGGGGAGTTTTACTTTGCCATAAAAAAGTAGCTCTTTATAGAAAACTATTGTTCCTTGCTGCCAGTTAATGTTGTTGGCTTTATATTCTGTGATTACTTGATGGTGCAGCTATACTTGCTATCATAAGCAACAGTGCTAAATGGCAACACAGCCATCACAAAATGGGAATAAGCTTCTGGTAAAGATAGCAACTTAACCACATGTAATATTTTTGGCCTGTCTTGAAACTCCTCTAAAATGAGTAAAGAGATTTTTCTTCAAGGAATATATCCATAATAACAAAGGATAAAGGAGAAGAGATAATAATAAGAAAGATTTGCAGACTGGAAAGTAAATAAACTTGGCAGACTGTTTGAATCCTTAGTCACCAGAGGTGAAGACCAAGAAGCAACTGGATATACTCAGCACAAACCTCCAAACATTCAGGACTTGGGGACACCAGGAACCTTGGAAGTGGGGACAAGGTAAAGATAGAGTCAAAAATCAGGAGAGCTTATAGAAAGTTTATGTAAAGAAACAGTTGATCTTCAGGAAATGTCCTCTACCCAGGCAGGAGACGGGTGTGTTATTCCCTGGAGAGTGTGCAGTGGAGAGCTTTTGCACTGGGGGGCATGAGATACAATTGAAGGTATGGGTGCCACACTGAAAACACGTTAAATGAGTACATGCATACTGAATGCTGAGATGACCCGACTTCATTCCTCACTCACCCTACAGAATTCTAGTAACCCATCCTAAATCTCCATGCAGAAGACTAAAAGGTATTTTTCTGCAAAATCTATCCAGCCCAAGAATAAAAAACCTCACAATTTGACATCAGGTCATCCCCGAGGAAACAACCCAGCCAAATCATTGTACAGTAAATCTCAGAGTCAACAGACACATAGGTCAGAACTTTCAACCAAATTTTTCGCATTTACTCTTAAATATGACCAGAGAACAAAGGATCACTAAATACCTGAATAAAGCCTCTTACATAACATATAGAAAGCAAATAGCTGTGTAATGGCAGTATTGTAGCTAGTGAGGTTTATCTGAGGTGCAATTATTGGTAATTGAAAACAAAGAAATAGAAGGGGGAATAACTTAGATGAAACAAGATTTCAGGGAGAAGAAACCTTTGGCAACAACAACAATGAAGGCACTGATATGCTCAGACAGAGAAGAGAAATTACGTTCACAGAATAGAAACAGAATGACACTTTTTATAAAAGGAACATTTAGGGAGTCAAAAAAGAATTCTGGAAAATCAAAATTATGATAGCAGAAATGAAAAACAATGTTCATAAGATAAAGCAAACCTTCCATAAAGAAAAAAAAGAAGCAGCCCTGGCTGGCGTAGCTCAGTGGATTGAGCTCGGGCTGCGAACCAGGCATCGCAGGTTCGATTCCCAGGCAGGGCACATGCCTAGGTTGCAGGCCATGTCCCCCAGCAACCGCACATTGATGTTTCTCTCTCTCTCTCTCCCTCTCCCTTCCCTCTCTAAAAATAAATAAATAAAATCTTTAAAAATAAAAAAAAAAAAAGAAAAGAAAAAAAAGAAGCAATAAAAAATACAAGATATGAAAATTAGAGAACCACTCCAAAAAATCCAACGTAATTGAAAACTGAAATGTGATTTAGGCCATATATGTAATTTAAAATTTAACCATAAGAGATTGAAATCAGCAAGGTGGGTGGCATATAAGTTTCCATTGTTCACACCCTTCGCAGAAACATCAGTTTAACAACTATCTATGTACAAAAATACATTTACAAGATATAAGGATCCTAAATGAGAGGCTGCAGAATGTTGGTGGAGCACAGAAATAAGATGCACTGAAGAGGGCAGAAAGGAAAATCTCACATTACCCATGTTATCTGATCCCCTAAACCCAGGCAGCTCAGCGTGGAGAGAAACACCCTGCCTATGGGGGAAGGAGAGTGAAGTGATACCACAGAATACAAAGGATCACAAGACACTATTATGAACATTTGTATGTCAGCAAATTGGATAACCCTGAAGAATGGATTACTTCCTTGAAACACACATCCTACCAAGACTGAAGCATAAAGAAATAGAAAATCTGAACAGACCAATAATGAGTGAGGAAATAGAATTAGTAATCAAAAACTTCCCCAAAAAGAAAAGCCCAGGACCTGATGAATTCCCAGGAGAATACTACTCCAGTCCTCAAACTTTTCTAAAATTTTTAAGATTTTATTTATTTATTTTTAGAGAAAAGGGAAGGGAGGGAGAAAAAAGGGAGAGAAACATCCCTGTGAGAGAGAAACATCAACGGGTCTCCTCTCATACACACCCAACCAGGGGCCAAGCCCTCCACCCAGACATGTGCCCTAACTCAGAATCAAACCAGTGACTGTTCACTTTGTGGGATAACACTTAACCAACTGAGCCACACCAGTCAGGGCAAATTTTTCCAAAAAATTTTAAAAGGCAAATGCATTCAAATCCATTTTATGGGGCCAGCATTACCTTTATACCAAAGCTAGAAAAAATACTACAAGAAAAGAAAATTACAGTCCAAAATTTTTGATGAACAGAGATGCAGAAATTCACAACAGAATGCTAGCAAACTGAATTCAACAGCACATTACAGTATTCATACACCACGATCAAGTGGATTTTATCCCGAGGATGCAAGGACAGTTCAATATACGCAAATCATTAAGTGTCATATACCACATCAACAGAATGAAGGATTTGCTTTTTGGTTCAGTATTTGTTTTTCGTTGACTTTGTTGTTGGTGTCAGATTTTAAAAATCATTGCCAAGACTTGTCATGGAGACTGTCACCTGTTTTCTTGTAGGAGTTTTATGGTGTCAGTTCTTACATTCAGTTCTTTAATCCATTTTGAGTTAATTTTTGTGTAGGGGGTAAGATAAGTGGTCCAGTTTCATTCTTTTGCATGTGGTGGTCCTTTTCCCAACACCACTTACTGAAAAGAATGTCCTTTTCCGGAGTTCCGGCCAAGACGGAGGCATAGGCAGTCGCATTGTGCTTCCTCGCGCAACCGACTAAAGACAACAAAAATTGAGAAACAAGAATCAACCAGAACAGAGAGAAATTAATTGAACAGAAGTCGGGCTCCAGTACATCCAGACCGGTAAGAAGCGGCAGAGTTGGAGGCCTGCGGACAGGGGTTGAGGGGTCCTGGCGGGAAGAAATGCTGGCTGGTAGGCGCAGGGTGCAGACGGCAGCGGACGGACCGGTGGCGGCGGACCCTGGGCACGGGAGCCGACTAGCAGAGCCAGTGAGGGGCGCAAGGCAGCTAGCTGTCCGCAGCCACACGTTTGCACAAACTAAGCGAAAACGGGCAGCATAAACGGGCAGAGCCTCCGCGTTTCAAAGCTTAAGAGCCCCGTCTGGGAGCTGAGGCCGGGAGACTCGCTCAGCCTCACAGGAGACTTCTCGGGGAAGCCCACAGAGTCCGAGAAAGTACACCAGCCCACCACCCAGCAGCCAGCACAGGAAGGGCCCAATTTGCTTGTGGGAGGCAGTGGAGGGGACGGAAGTCCTAGAGAGAGCAGAGCAGGCGCCATTGTACCTCTCAGACCCCGCCCCCACATACAACGTCACAACCCAGCGACTGGGGTGCCCCGCCCTGGTGAACACCTAAGGCTCCGCCGCCCTTACTAAACAGCCGCAACCAAACCAAAGGAAAATTAAAAAGATGGCTCAAACATATTTGAAAGCCCCAGAACCAATTTTTTTAAGTGACCAAGAGATAGCAGAATTACCAGATGCACAGTTCAAAGCACTGGTGATC
>PVIA01014774.1:0-25519 GCA_004024845.1 Tonatia bakeri | reverse complement strand
GGGCACCTCAGTTGCTGGGTTGTGACACTGTATGTGGGGTTGGGGTCTGAGAGGGAACAATGGCGCTTGCTCCACTCTCTGTGGGACCTCAGTCCCTTCCGCTGTTTCCCCCAAGCAAACCGGGCCCCTCTGGTGCTGATTCCCATGTGGGTGGGCTTGTGCATGCTGTGGGACCCTCTAAGGACCTCTCCTGTGAGGCTGGGAGTCTCTCCCTGCACCTCAACCCCCACAGGTGTTTTCAATCAGTGCCCCAAGGCTCTATTTCCCAGCGCTGTGATCCTGGGTTGTGCGCAGTGCCTTGCTTCACGATCACCGCCTTGCTGGGTCTGCTGTTTGCCACCCCTTGGCTGGGGTCTGCCAGCTGCCGCTTGCGTGCCCAGGGTCCACCCACTGCGGTCTTGTGCACCCCGGATGCCTTACTCGCCCATCCCAAGGCTCTCTGCTCTCCACGCTGCAACCCATGCCCGGCTGCCCACCCCCGCCCCTCTTACCGGTCTGGATGAACGTGTCTACTTTAACTTCTTGGTTGTCTGATTTCCATACAGTTCAGTGTTCTGTCAGTTCTGGTTGTTATTCTGTTTCTAAATTGTTGTTGTCCCTATCTTGGTTGTGCGAGGAGGCACAGTGTGTCTACCTATGCCTCCATCTTGGCCGGAAGTTCAGTCCTTCTTCCAGTCTTTCTCTGTCTCCGGATCTTAAGCATTGCAGCCAGAGTCATCTTTGTTTTTATTTTTTTGTTTAAGATAACTCTTTTTTAAAAAAGATTTTATTTATTTATTTTTAGAGAGAGGGGAAGGGAGGGAGAAAGAGAGAGAGAAACACTGATGTGTGAGAGATGCATTGATCAGTTGCCTCTTGCACATCCGCAGTTGGGAACCTGTCCTGCAACCCAGGCATGTACCCCGACTGGGAATCCAACCAGTGACATTTCGGTTCATGACATTTTGGTTCACAGGCTGGTGCTTAATCCACTGAGCCACATCAGCCAGGGTGGTAATTCTTTTTTTTTTTTTTTAAGATTTTATTTGTAGACAGAGGGGAAGGGAGGGAGAGGGAGCGAAACATCAATGTGTGGTTGTCTTTCACACGCCCCCTACTGGGGACCTGCCCAGAACCCAGGCATGTGCCCTGACTGGGAATCCAACTGGTGACCTTTTGCTTGGCAGTCAAACGCTCAGTTCACTGAGCCACACCAGCCAAGGCTACAGTCATCTTTGTTTTTAAAATGCATGTATCTCTTAATGTCTTTCCTCCCCACTGGAATAATCTGTAATGAGCTAATTAGATTTTTATTTTGAGTACTTTCCAACTTTCTTATTCTGTTTTCTGTTTATCATCCTTTTTAAAAAAATTTTTTTTTAAGATTTTATTTATTTTTAGAGAGGGAAGGGAGGGAGAAAGAGAGAGAGAGAGAGAAACATCAATGTGCGGTTGCTGGGGGCCGTGGCCTGCAACCCAGGCATGTGCCCTGACTGGGAATCGAACCTGCGATGCTTTGGTTTGCAACCTGCACTCAATCCACTGAGCTACGCCAGCTAGGGCCTGTTTATCATCCTTTTAAATTCAAGTCCTCCTGCCCCCTTTACCTTCCTTGTTCTTAAGGGAGGTTGTGAACTGTCAGCCAGATAGTAGGTGTGGACAGATGGTGACTCTGCACCAGCTGGCCTTTGTGTGAGTCAGCAGACAGGCATGGAGGGCTCAGAGTGTTACAGGCACTGTGTCAGAGTTGACAAAGGGGTACGACATAGCTTCAGCTCTAAAGAATTCTAAGTGCAAGGAAAAAATAGGGGAAGGTAGTTTGGAGAAGCTAAAAATCTTTTTTTTTAATAAATTATTCAAAAGCATAAAGTTTATTAAACAGACTCCTTTTACAACAAATATGTTGTTGTTAAAGAATGCGTTAGTGACTGATCCAATTTTATTTAAGTAAAATCAACTTGTAAAATAACCAACCTATAAATGTGGAAAAATAATATGTATTTCAAAACTGCTAAAATAAAATGTTTAATCAAAACTCTAAGCACTAACTTCTCTTTTAGAGTCCATTCCACATGAGAGTGGACAATTAAAAAACCAATATATATACTCCACAGTAAAATTTTCTTTAAATTACATTAAAATTATGTAAAAGTTACTTTCGTTAAAAATTCTCTGTATTTCTTGCATGAGATGAATAAACTTAACTGAAAAAACAATCTGTTAAAAGTTTTCATTCATAGCATCTTTGTAATTGTGGGGTGCTTTAAAACTGCATGCAAAAGGGAAGGGTTTGTTCAGTGCTCTCTGAAGGTGAGGGTGAGAGAGAGGTGGTGGTGGTGATGGTGTGAACATATACAACTAACAAATGGCAGTCGGTAAAATGAATTCTAGGTTAATGAAGTTTGGAAAATCTGTCAGATAAATAATTCTGCACTAATTGATACATTTTTAGTTCTAAAGTATTTACAAGTAGGAAAAATTTTTGAGTATAGTGATTATGTATTTTTCAGTTGAACAAATGAGTATTTGAAGATAACAGAATACATTGCCTGTGCAGGCATTCTAAGAATGAATGAAAATCTGTGTGAAAAATTCCATCATAAATGAAAAGCAGTAGAATGCCTGCTGATGTTAACATTCCACCTATAATTTTTCCATGAAGTTCATGCTCTCCAAGACATACTATATCACAGTCCTTGTAAAAGTAATCACTCAACATAGATCTTGAAAGAAAATAATTTGTGGAAATTAACAATAGTGGTCAGAAAAATTATTTTAGAAAGATTTCCGTGAGTACTTAACTCTTTTTGATCTTGAAAAGCTTTAAAACGGGTAGTTTTCAAATACAGACTTTCATAAGAGAATTATTTTGGTTGAGAAAGAGGTGGATAAAGACAGCTTAAATTCTTATCTAATAAAGATCAATTACATCTCTGGCCAGGTAGCTCAGTTGGTTAGAGTGTGGTCTCAACCATGGTTGCAGGTTCGATCCCTGGCCAGGGCACATGCAAGAATCAACCAATGATTGCATCAATAAGTGGAACAATAGATGGATATTTCTCTCTTTCTCTCACTCTCTCCCTTCCTCCCTTTGTTTAAAAATCAATACATCAAAAAATTAAAAAATCAATTACAATATGAATTTCTTGATTATTATATGGAAAAAGAAGCATGAGCCTTGTCGATCTCTCAAAATATTTGTACTGTCATAATAAAAACTTCAGACAGATAATATGGCAGAAATTAAGATGACTTATTAAGCTTATTTTATAATTGTAAAAATGGAGAAACAAAAGGCAAAGAGAATCATCTCATTTCAGTAAAGGTAACCAACATGCTAATCATTAATCAGAGGTCTATGTCTTTATTTTCTTTTTAAAGTGGAATGTTTAGTGAAGCTTTAAGACAACTGGAGTAGATGCAGCTGTTTAGATTTAAAATATAAGAAATGCAGGGTTTGTGTAGAGGTGGTGTGCTTCTGTGAAGCTCCAGCTCAGAGCTGGAGCTGTGGAAGGCAACTCTGAGCAGGATTCCTGTGAAAACAGGTAATATGAAAACATCACCAAAGAAAAACTCAATACTGTAATACTTCAGTACTATCAGTGAGTTATTTTAAACCTAGAAAATGCTATAATACACATTTCCATTAGGGGGTACCAATACTGATTTAGGTGTTAGCAGATGTTGGATTATTTTCTAATTCATATCAGAATGATTTTCGGTCTGTTAGTAGTAAAAACTTCCTCAATGACCTTGGCAAGTTTGAGCAAAGGTTTGTTACCTTAATTAGTAAACTAGTTAATTACAATGTAAAAGCGGCTAAATGTTTTAATTAATGAGCTCTCTCTGAAAGAACTAAAAAGGGTATTCCCTCTTCCGAAGTCAAATTATTTTATTGTTTCTGTATCAGATTTATTTGATAGTATTCTTGGGATGATCTGGACTTGCACTACTACAGCTTTGAGAAAGATCTCTTCTGAGTTATTAGTTTTCTAAGCTGAAGTTACACTCTGGATAAAGAGTTGAAGACAGTTGGATTTCCTCTCTTGACATAAAAGAAGAATAAATTTCAAGATACTGAAACACTAATCTAAAGCATGTGAAACTAATGCTAACGAAAATACTTTTTAGAAAGGGGTCACTACATATAAAACCCTCCTTCCCCATAACAGAAATTCCAAGATGAGAGAGATGGTAGTAAGTAAAGAAAATAAAGAGATTCTTTTATATAAGCAGCTCACTGAAAAAAAGTAAAAATCTGTTTACAAAGCTGTTCTTCTGTAACCCACAAAATGGAAAAACAAAACACCCCCAAAAACATTTGCCAGGATTAAGTAACAAGATAAAGATCCATAATCTGAGCATTTCACATTCATTATGGATTTCTAATGGCTTCCTTCATCAAACACCTGTGATGTGATAAGGGTATCGAGTAATCCTCCCCAAAGCATGTAAGACAGGATTTACAGCTTTTCATATTGAAGTTCTGGTCACGAGTTGCTTTCGCTGTGGAGACAGCGGTGGCAGAGCTGGAGCTCCAGCAGGAGTCTGTGTGATAGGAAGTGCT
This sequence comes from Tonatia bakeri, assembly GCA_004024845.1. NCBI lineage: Eukaryota > Metazoa > Chordata > Mammalia > Chiroptera > Phyllostomidae > Tonatia > Tonatia bakeri. The sequence continues at coordinate 20,973 of PVIA01014774.1, read as the reverse complement.
GTCTTGGGCCTCCAGCATTTGTGCAAGAACCCCAAAATCTTTAGCGTCTTCTTAGTTAGGTCTTCCTAGTGTAGTTTTTGTTTCATCTGGAGTGTTGTGAATTCACTGAACTATGTGAGTGATTTGAAAATTAACCTCAGATTTTGATTGATCCTGCTTTCACTAGGGCTACTGTTTACTATAACTTTTAATATAGATCATTTCTGTGTAATGTATGTGGTATTTTAAGTTCAGCCAAGTTTCAGTTAACTAGTTAAATCCTGACTATGAGCTCACTGTGTGAATCCATTATGTACTGACTGGTTTACTGTGAACAGAAATAAGTACATACTCAAGATGTTAACCTAACTTGTTTGTAACAAGTATTTTAATTTTATTGTAAGGTGTATGTTATATGCTTACCTGTCCTTTTTACTTGTTCAAAAATTAAATATACGTATGTAAGCTAAAGGAAAATATAATGAAATGGTATCAAATCTTAAAGTTGTGATGAAAGGAGAGAAAAAGGCTAAAAGTGTTCCAAGAAGGATAAACATATAATAACAGCCCTGGCTAGTAGTTCAGTTGGTTAAAATGTTGCCCTGATACACCAAGATTGTGGGTTCAATCTCCAGACAGGGCACATGCAAGAATCAACCAGTGAATGGATAAATAAATGGAATAACAAATCGATGTCTCTCTCTCTCTCTCTCTCTCAAAAAGATAAAAATATATGTATATATGTATAATAGTAAATAATAGTGGCATTTATTGTTAGTCACAGAGTAGGAGCACCATGTATTTCAATCAAAGATGCTGTGGTTGACGATGTTGTTATCAACAGGGGTGTGGCTTTGTCTGCTAAGTTGAATATGCAACAAGAAGACAAGTATTTGAAAATAAGAATGATGGTACATATGTTATTATCAAAGAGAAAATATAGCACAAAAGGATTTTTTTCTCTTCACCTTTAACCCTGGATATACCAGTGTGTTGAAGCATTCCAGCGAACTGCTCCACAGAGCTTGGCTGGCTATCTATCTCAGTAGCAAAAGTTTCTGACTTGTTTAATACTTCCCTTTTGTCTAAAGTTTGCGCCAGTATTTCACCTTGGAAAAAAACAATTTGACTCAGATTGGCCTTGAGTGAAAACAGAGGACTATTATCTCAATTTGACTTACTAATTTATATAAAACTTTTTCTCATTTTTTTATCGTCTTAACTACCTCAAGGATAGAGTAATTCTCAGCCCACTATCAATTTTTCATATTGTGACTAAGCAGCTTTGATGAATTTTGCATAGGCTACATGTGTCCTAAGTAACCAGTCTTTGCTAAAATTTTATGTTCAATATTGTAAGCCCTGACAATTTACATTTTCTTGTGCTTAATGTGTGTGAACCTTACTGTATCTGATATTCCCAGTTAATACACTCCCTACTCTTAGTCTTAGCCCTTGGTCATCTTGCACAAACCCTACACTTCCTTAAGAGGAGTGAAAAGACCAGGTGCTAAGGGTGGGGAAATAAAGCAGGCCAGTGTGTTTTCCCGGATTCTTTTGGGCTTAAGGTCCCATTTGCCTTTCTGACTTCTTGTGTTAATATTCAACTATTGCCAATTGTAGAATTTTCTAGAGTAAAAATCTTCCTGATATTTTCAGGCCCACTCTCCAGAAGTAAAACCATGTTTAAAAAATGTTTTTAATTGAAAAATGATATGTTTAAAAATTGCACTTAATTTTTACTCACTAAGTAACATCTGTGTAAGCAGGACCTAGATCCAAAAGCAGACCATTACTAGATCCATGAAAGACTCGTGACTCTCAGGGTGACCCCCTCTTCCCCAAGGGAACTATTTGACTTCTAACAGCATGAATTGGGAAAACCACCTTTAATGGTATCTATTTTTAGATACTTAATGATATAATTGTTAGTTAATGATATAATAATTGCTTCATTTCTTTTAAAAAAACTTCCTATTTTGAACTAATTTTAGACTTTTTCTTAGATTTCTAGGAAATTTTTAAAAGTTGTACAGACTTTAATTATATTCCTCAGCCCATTTTCCCTAATGTTAACATTTTACATAACTATAGTGTGATTATGGAGAGCAAGAAATTAACATTGGTACAATATTATTAGCTGAACTCCAGACCTTATTGGAATGTCAGCAATTTATTCACTAATGACATTTTTCTGTCCCAGCATTACATTCAGTTTCCCACTTTGCATTTAATTGTTATCCCTCCTTAGCCCTCTCTGTTCTCTGAGAGCCTTCCATTTTTCTTTGTTGTGTGACCTTGACACTTCTGAAGAGTGCTGATCAAATGTTTTTCAGAATGTCCCTCTGTTTGGATTTTTCCACTGTTGTCACTGATTGGACTGCGGTTATGGCTTTTTAGTAAAAATATCACACAAAAAAAGAACATTGTGTCTTTGTGTTTTCACAGGGCACCGTGTCAAGGGGTGCATCGCGTTGTTACATTTTATCACTGGCGATATTCATGTTCATCACGTGGTTAGGTTGCTGGCTGCTGGTTTCATTTATTTACATTTAGATCTCTGATCACTTGGAATTTATTCTTTTTGTGTGGTGTGAGATGTGGATCTGATTTCATCTTTTTCAGAATGACTACCCAGCACCACTTATTAAAAAGTCCGTATTTTCAATTGATGCAGAAAAGCCTTTGACGAAACTCAATGCCTTTTCATGATAAAAACACTCAGCAAACTAGGAGTAGAAGGAAACTACCTCAATATAATGGAGGCCATGTATGAAAAGCCCATTGTTTTCACCATTATATTCAGTGGTGAAAAACTGAAAGCTTTTATTTTAAATTCAGGAATAATATAAGGATGTCTACATTCATTACTTCTATTTAACACAGTACCGGAAACCTTAGCCAGAGCAATTAGGCATGAAAAATAAATAAAAAGCATATAAGTTGGAAAGAACCAAAATTATCTCTGTTTACAGACATGTCTGATATGTAAAAATCTTAAAAACTCTACACCCATAAATCTTTCATTTATTTATTTTATTTTATTATTATTTTTTATCCTTACCCAAGGACATGGCCACCAATTTGAGAGAGAGGAGAAGGGAATGAGAGAGAGGGAGAGAGGGAGAGAGAAGTCTGCATGTGAGAGGGAAACATCAGTCACCTCTTGTAGGTGCTCTGGCTGGGGACTGGATCCCCAGCCTCGGCATGTGCCCTGCCAGAATCAAACCTGCAGCCTTTCAGTCTACAGGATGGTGCCCCAACGCTCCAGCCAACTGAGCCACACCGGCCAGGGCCACAAATCCTTAGAACTAATAAACAAATGTAGCAAAGTTGCAAGATAAAAAAGTCAGTACAAAAATCAGTTGCATTTCAATTCACTAACAGTGAGTGATCTGAAAAGGAAATTAAGAATACAATTCCATTTAGGATATTATGAAAAAGAATAAAATACTTAGGAATTTTAACTTTCAGCAAAAAACATTGCTGAAAGAAATTGAAGGAGACACTAATAAATGTACAGTTTGCGTTCATGGGTTGGAATCATCAATATTGTTAACATGTTGATGTTACACAAAGAAATATACAGATTCAGTGAAATCCTTATCAAAATCTCAATGATTTGTTGTTGTTGTTGTTGTTGCAGAAGTAGAATAATTCATCCTAAAATCCATACAGCATCTCAGGGGACCCCAAGCAGCCAAAACAATGTTGAGAGAGAACAAAGCTGGAGGACTCACACTTCCCAATTTCAGCCCTTATCACAAAGCTACGTTAATCAAACAGTGTGGTATCAGCATAAAGACAGACATATAAATCAGTGGAATATAATAGCCCAGTGGGATATAATGTAATAGGATAAACCCTTGCATACGTGGGCAAATGATTTCTGATGAGGGTACCAACAGGAAAGGACAGTCTTCAGCAAATGATGTTGGGGAAACTGGATGGATACCCACATGAAAAAGAATGAAGTTGGACCTTACTTTATACCATACATAAGAATTAACTCAGGAAATCGAGGCCCTAAAGTTTAAGAGCAAAGAAGAAAACACAGGGAGAAACTTAATGACATCGAATTTGAAGTCCTATTTGTCTACTTTTTTTCATTTGTTCCTTGTATGTTTGGTGTTATTCTCTGCTCTTAAGATCTCTTTATTTTTAGTGTTTTACTGTGTCTGGGTGAGGGTTTTTTTCTTTTTTTGGTTTGTTTTATTTTTTATTGGAGGTCATTGTGATATCTGAACTAAGTATATATATTTTAAAGATTTTGTTTATTTACTTTTAGAGAGAGGAAGTGAGGGAGAAAGAAAGAGAGGGAGAGAAACAGCAATGTCCAAGAGATTCATCGGCCAGTTGCCTCTCACATGCCTCCAGCTGGGGACCTGGCCCGCAATCCAGGCAGGCGCCCTGACCAGGAATTGAACCAACAACCTTGCGGTTCGAAGGCCATCACTCAATCCAGTGAGCCACACGAGGATCTGAGGACTTTTCAGAAGATCCTTTTTCCCCCTCTAACTTGCAGAGTCTAGAGCCAAATAGAGACATTTTCTTGTCTTTTCTTTGATGGTGGTTGATTCCTCTCCCTCCAACCCCACACACACCTTTAGTTCATTTTTTTCACTAAGAATGTGTGAAAGGAGGTGGCAGCCTCAATTCCTGTTCTTTATGATTTAACGCGGTTCCCAAGGCCTTGTCTTTTGTCACTTTAAAGCCATTAAAAGCCAAGAGTTTTGGTTATATTTTTGTTGTTATTGACAATTTCCTCCATGGCAGCAGGAAGTTTTGTTTTCTTGTGAGTTTAGGATTTGAGAGAGTATTTATTTTAATTTATTCAGCATTTGTGGATGTTTTGTTAAGATAAAGTTTACACATCATTTATTTCACTATGTTGCCAAAAACAAAAATGTCATTTTTTTAGTATCATTTCCTTCCCTTTTTTTTTTTTTTTTGACTCTTCCTCTTCTGGAATTCCTTTTTAGTTGCACCTTCTGGATTGGTGTTATAATTTTTTTTGATTTTTCAAAAACTTTTTGTTCTACTCTGTGGGTGATTTCTTACCTTTCCTTTGCATTCTTGTTCTCTCTCCCTCTTCCTTTTTTTCTTTCTTCTCTTCCTTCTGTTTTGTTTATTAGCTTGGTCTACTCCTGTTTTGTAAGTTTGATCTCTTCATTTCATAATTGAGACTTTCCTCAATTGTTCTATAAACTTGGGCCATCTGTTCAGATTAAAGAGTAGGGCAGTAAAAAGCTGAGTAAAAACTTTGTCCATGGGGAGTTGTTAACTACGTCTTTTTTTTTTTTAATTAAAAAAATTTCAATTAGATTTGACATTCAATATGATTAGTTTCAGGCGTACAGCATAGTGGTTAGACATTTATATAACTTAGGAAATGATTCCCCCTGATAAGTTCCGTACCCTCCTGACCCCATACATTGTGAGTACAACATATTGACTGTGTTCCCCGGGCTGCACTTTACATCCCCAAGACTGTTTTTTGGCTGCCAATTGGTACTTGTTAATCTCTTTACCTTTTCACCCAGTTCCCCAACCCATCTCCCATCTGGCAACCATCAGTTTGTTCTCTGTATCTGTGAGTTTGTTTCTTTAACTGCAAATCTTAACCCAAGGTGATTGAGTGGTTGTAGGTCTTTTCTCTTGGGTCAGATTTCCCACGAAGGAATGTCCTAGCCCTCTGTTTGATTGGCCTGTGTTCTGGAAGCTGATTTGAGAAACAGAGGTGGGGGTCCACTGCTCAGCATGTAAATCTTTATTCAATCTCTCTGTGGTGTGGTGTGACAGACAACCCCCGTGTGTACCTGGTTCACACATCCTGTCAGGCTTAGTGTGTTAAGAAAGTAAAACACTTGTCTCTTGCTGGTGCACAAAAGGGGCAGTTTCTTGGATATATGGTAAGGGTTCTGGGTGAAAACTGTTCCTTACAAACATTTAGCCACTGTTCCTACCTTCAGACCAACCCTGACTCATACCTTCAGATTCCTGAGCCTTTCTGTTGTGCTTGCTACCTAAATGGTTTTATACCCGTACCTGCCCTCTCGTGCATGGCATGGCGTGTTCTGGTTTACCGGACCAGCTACCTACCGCTCAGCAATCCTCTGTCTGACTTCAAAAAGATTAGATTTGTCTCCCTCATCAGCTGTTGTCTCTTTTATATATATATGGTTTTTGATGAGTTTATTCTTTTTTAGCCCTTTAGCATCATTTTAGTGTCATTTCAGGAGAGGATGGATATAAACCAGTGTTCATATTTTACAAAGAGAATCTTACACTTTTTACTTGTATCCATTTAGAATAGTATTGTTATAAATTCGGGATTTCTTCTCTCTTCCCTTTCCACTAATGTTTATTTCAGGTTTATCTCACGCGTGAGAAGTAGAAGGATGGGTAAATATGGGAGGGAATGGAGAACAGCACAAGAGACACACAGAAGAGGAAGAATGGGTTCCTGCTGACAGGATGGGGCTTGGACACGGGTGCCAGGGAGACAGTAGTAAAGTAATATCGCCATCTTCTGGCTTTTGAAAAACTGTTACCTGAAATGTTATCTGAGAATGTGAGTTGCAAATACTTTTTTTTCCAGTTGATTTTTATGATTTGCATTGAGGTGCTTTCTTTAAATGAAAGAAAGAGTACCATATGTATGTATATGTACCAATTTGTACTCATATCAGTGTTTTCCCATTGGTGACTTCTGGGTTTGGATTTAGAAAAGTTTTCCACCATCAGAGATTAAAAAGTCTAATTCCATGTTTTCTTCCAGGAACCTAAAAAATTGCATTGAATTATTTGATCCACCTGAAGTTTATTTTGAATGAGGAGTAAAATATGGCTCCAATTAATTTTTTTCAGATGGTTATTCAGTTCTCAGTGCTGATTATTGGAATAACCCACCTAAACCAATTATACCCCAGTGATTGAACTTAGATACTTATTAAATTTTGTTATGGATTTGGGACTGTTCTTGGGCTGGTTTTTCTAGTTCATCAAGCTGTACGCCTTTTCACATAGCATGTATAATACTTTAATTATCATAACTTTATTTATAACTTATTTAAATAATTGGGTGGAGCTAATCCTTACTTTATGTATCCAGAATTTGTGTGGCTATTCTTGCTTATTTTTCCAAATAAACTTTTTTTTCTTGCTCTTCCCCTACTTTATTCTCTGTCCGTTAAAGAAAAATTTTATATTGTAATAATTACACATAAAATTGATCACTTTAATTGCTTTTTAAGTGTAAAATTCAGTGGAACTAAGTATCCTCATGTTGTGCAACCGCTGCCTCCGCTGCTGTCCCGTGGGACTCCTCATCCCGCGGGACCGAGCCTCTCCCCGCTGAGGAGTAACCCCACTCCTGTTCCCTGTCCCCTAGCCCCTGGCAACTACCATTCTGCTCTCCTTTCTGTCTCAGTGCTGGGGACCATTCTGAGCATCTCATATAAGTAGAATCATACAGTATTTGCCCTTTCTGTGGTTGGCTTATGACACTTAGCATACTGTCCCCAGGGTTCACCCATGTTGTCGCACGTGTCAGAATTTAATTCATTTTAAGGCTGAATACTATTCTGTGATGTGTATATACAACATTTTGCTTATCCATTCATCAGTCGATGGGCACTTGGGCTGCTTTCATGTGTTAGCCATTGCGAACAATGCTGCTGTGAACATGGGTGGACAAAGATCTCTCCGAGACCCTGGCTTCACTTTTATGTACCCAGGGGTGTAATTGCTGGATTATATGGTAATTGTATTTTTAATTTTTAACTTGTTGAGGAACTGCCGTACTGTTTTCCATAGTAGCTGTACCATTTTACGCGCCCACCAGCACGGCACAAGGGTTGCAGTTCCTCTACATCCACTTTTTGTTTTTTTCACAGTAGCCATCCTGATGATGGGTGGGAGCTGGTGTCTCAACTGTGGTTTTGATTTGCGTTTCCCCAATTTTATGATGTTGAACATCTTTCCATGTGCTTATTGGCCTTTTACAATTTTCTTTGGTGAAATGTTTACCAAATTCTTTACCCATATTTGAATTGGAGTGCTTGTTGGAATTTTGTTGTTGAATTTTAAGAGTCCTCTAAATGTTTTAAATTTTGATCCCTTATCAGATATGTCATTTAAAATATTTTCTTCCATTCTGTGTCTTGCCGTTGTACTCTGTGTGCGTGTCTTCACGCACAAAAGTCAAATTTTCATGCAGCCCCTTTGTCTGGGTTTTCCTCTAGCTGCCTGAACTTTTGGTGTCATAGCCAAAACATCCCTGCCACACCCGCTCTCACGCGACTCTCTGCCCATGTTTTCTTCTCAGAGTTTTATAGTTTTAGTCTTACATTCCATATTAACTTTCAAATCAACTGATCTAATTAGAAGGAAAAGATATTATTAATTTTGTGACACATTATATATAGAATAACTTGGGGGCAGTTGGCATTGTTAGGATTTTATATTTTGTTCAAGAACTTGGCTTTTTTTTTTTTTAATTTTTTTTTACCCCTGTATATTTTTCACTGAGTTTCTTCGTAATTTTCCTTTATTGTCATTGCTTCTGTACATAGGGTAATTTTTCCATGATTTCTTCTAATTAGTTGTTATTAGATGACAGTTTTAACGTATAAGAAAGCTACTAATTTCTGAGTACAAGTTTTATCAGCCGTATCACTCACTTCCCCCCTTGTCTGGAAGCGCTTCCCGGGAGAGCCTCTCGAGGCTTCCCTGTGAACAGTCAGAATCACTTGCAAACAGTGACGGTTTTACCTCTTCAGTTCCAATTTATAGACTTACGTTATTATTTTTTGTTTAATTGCATTGGCTGGTATTTACAGAACAATATTAAATAATAATGCTGAGTGATAACAATAGGTATTCTTGCTTTGTTCTTCAATAGGACAGTTTCTTTAATAAATACTTAGTGAAAAATATATCCATAGATGCTGAAAAGGCATTTGGTAAAATTCTCTATGCATTCTTCATAAAATATGAGTATAATCTCATTAAATACTCATCATTTTCTCTGTTTTTAAACAAGCACATTATTTATTCAAACAGCTAAACATATAACATATCTACATGTATATATACAAATTGGTATACACTTTCTTTTCTCCCTTACCCTACTCCTTTTTAATTTTTCAAATACTATTTTCAAATTTTATTTTTACCAAAGCTATTTATGCATATAAAGAGTAAACTAGTTCTACCAGATTGAAAAATAAAATTCAGTCCTTTTAAGAGAAAACCATTTAGCGTTTTTGTCTGATTCATTGAGTATTCCCTTCTTTTTATACAAAGTGCATGTTTTTAGCAGCTGGTGCCCTTTTGCTATGGCTCTTCTCTGCTTGGGTCTTTTTTATCTCCCTGCCTCCTCCCGCACACAGACACCACTCCTGATAAGGCCGAGCTCCCCGTTGCGCCTAATCAGTACTCAGTGTCAGTGTTGGTATTACTCTACGTGCTACCCAGCTTATTTCAAGTTTGCTTGGTCCCTTAACTTTCCCACACCCCTCAGAGTACCACTGCAAATCTTCTCTCTCTGAACCTCTGACATATTCTCCCTCGTCCTTACTTACAAGTGACCTTGCTTCCAGTTTTCCTAAGAAAATTGATGTAAGTAGAACTTTTACATGCTCTGAGCTGTGACACATCTTTCCCCCATTCGCCATGCCTCTGCCCTGTCTCGTAAAGACAGATGAGCCAGCTGTGCCCCTAACTAATGACTGCATGCAAAAACGAAGAGCCAAGGGTACAATTAGGGAGCTGTGGAGGAAAAAAACATTGCTGTTTTCTCTTTCATTAAACATTTATAACAAGAATTTAGCAAGACTATATTTTATAATGGATACATTGAAAATCTTGTCAAGTCCTTTAAAAGTGTGTTTTAGCATTTGATTAAAAAGCATTACTAGTTAAAATTAATAATTATTTTTAAAAATTAACTATTAAATAATGAAAAATATGTTTTTGCTTCTTGGTAGAACTTACCTGAGAGAGAATATGGCCCTGGTTGCTGTTTAGATGGGCAGCCCTTTGACAACTTTATTTTTTTCTGTAGTAACTTGTCAGCTTCGATTTTCTGTTTCTTCTGGAGGAGTTTGGGTAACATATTTTTCTGGAAAATTATCCATTTTATCCAGTTCTCAATTTATTTGCCACAAGCTGAACAAAATAGCTTTTATGATTTTTGGGTTCTTTTGGTTCTGTGATTTTTTTTTCCTTTTATCTTTTCATATGCTGTGTATTTGTGCTTTCTTCATTTTTTTCCTTATTAAGTTTGCTAGTAGTTTATCAGCTTATTGTTTTAACAGATGGGTCTTGGATTTGTTTTTCTTTTCTTTTTTTTTTTAAAAGATTTTATTTATTTATTTTTAGAGAGGGAAGGGAGAGGGAGGGAGAGAGAGAGAAACATCAATGTGCGGTTGCTGGGGGCTGTGGCCTGCAACCTAGGCATGTGCCCTGACTGGGAATCGAACCTGCGATACCTGGTTCGCAGCCCACGCTCAATCCACTGAGCTATGCCAGCCAGGGCCTCTTTTCTTTTTTTTTTGACTTGAATGTTTATTATAGCTAAGATACACAAATAAATAAGTATATGTAACCTATAATTCTGCTTATCATTCCAACATGTAACTGAAGCCTTCTCTCTTCCCAGCTTAAATGTTTTCCTTCTCTCACGTGGAGAAGAGAAGTTTGGTATCTATAATTCCCATATGCATCTTTTTTAAAATAACTTTTTAAAACTTTATTTATTTTCAGAGTGAGGGAAAGGAGAAAGAGAGGGAAAGAAACATCAGTTGGTTGCCTCTTACATGCCCCTAACAGGGCACCCAGCCCGTGACCCAGGCATGTGCCCTGACAGGGAATCAAACTGGCAACTTTTCATTTTGCAGGCTGGTGGTCAGTCCACTGAACCACACCAGCCGGGGCTCCCATGTGCTTCTTATATTTTTACTTTTAATTGTACATCCTTAAGAAATATATAATATTTTGCATGCTGTAACATTATGTAAATATAATCATGTTGTGTATATATGTGTGTATATATAAATATTTTTAACCTAGTATTACATTTTTAAGGTTCATCCACATTGTGGATGTTACTCTATTTTTTTAAATTTAATTTAGTTTTACTTTTCAACCACAGTTTACAGTCAGTACCCTTCCACACCATTTTCAGATATACAGCGAAGTGGCCAAAATCAATCACTTAATTTTCATTGCTGTAGTTGTAGTGGGTACTCTGGTACCCTGCCCAGACCTTCCCTTCAGGACTGAATATGCATTCTCCACCCACTCATGCTGACGGCTCTAGCTGCATCCCTTACTGGGACTTGCTCTTCGCCCAAGACACTGCTCTGCCCAAGGTTATGCTCCCTCCCAGAGGAGTGCTGTGAGAACCGATTGCTGCGGGGATATAAAATCTACCCGACTGGCCTCCATTTTGGACAACTCTGAAGCGCATCCCAGTGCTGGAGCTCCATGTGTTGTCAGCTGAGGCCCCAGTTGTGACCTCACTGGGCCAGTTTCTCTCCATTCCCAATTCTGCCTCCTGCACTCACTCACAGGTGTGTCTCCTAGTAGCATTCCCTGGGAAACTTCCTGCATGCTATCCCCTCTTTTTCAAAGGAATGCATTTAAGACAGTTGGTATATTCTGTGTATTTTTTTCAGATGGATAACCAGTTGTGTGAGTACCGTCTATTAAGTCAATCAACCCCTGTGTGACATAAATGCAGTATATTATGTACTTATAGTGGGACACACTATTTGTCATTATGGTGTGTATTATGTGACAGTTACTGTGTTTCTCTATATGCTCTCTTTGCTCTTTTAAGCATCTCTTTTGATATTTGGGAAGGTTTATATCTTTATTCTAATGGCACCATTTTTCTTACTTAACAATTGATCAGTTTTAAATAGTATCCTGCCTGAGCGATGTAGCTCAGATGGTGGAGCGTCGTCCCACAAAGTGAAAGGTTACTGGTTTGATTTCCTGTCAGGGAATTCCCACACGCCTCCGTTTCAGGTCTGGTCCCCAGGAGGGTCAAGGAGGAGAGGCAACTGATAGATGTTTCTCTCTCACATAAATGTTTCTCTCTCTCTCTTTCTCCCTCCCTTCCCCATCTCTAAAAATAAATAAGTAAATTTTTTTAAAAAATGCTATCCTTTGACTCCCACCTGTATAAGTCAGCGGTCTTACTCTACTTTCCTCCTTTTCTCTCCTTCCAATTTTTAGTTGTATTCTGGCTACTTTGTGAGAGCATGTAATAATCTTTACATATTATTCTTCCCTCCATGACCCCAGTCTGGTTTGAGTTTTACCTCTACAATTCAACATACACAGTACCGTCGGTCCTCTTGCAGAATTGTCCCAGGCATATTTTGGTTGGATGAAGCTCATCCTGTAACAGAGTCCTCAGAAGGGGCACACATCCATAGTATTCCCTTGAGTTTTGCCATATTCAAAGCAGGTGTTTTACTTTTTAGTTTTACTGATAACATTGACATACGACATGTGTGAGTTTAAGGTATACAATATTCTGGTTTTATACATGTGTATATTATGAAATCATGACCACAATTAGCTAAACATCCATCACTTGACATATTTAAAAACATTTAACTGCCTTAGCAGCTTTAATATGTGTAATATATAAAATATAAAATACTGACTGCAGTCACCATGATGCACATTACATCCCCACACCGCACCTCATTTTTGGAAGTTGGTACCTTTGGACCACCTTCACGCAATTCCCTCCCCCCACCTCTGGCAACCATCAATCTGCTGTTTCTCGGTTCAGTTTTTTCAGATTCCACACGTAAGTGAGATCATGTGGTATTTGTCTTTCTCTGATTTATTTCATTGAGCACAATGCCCTCAAGGACCACCATGTTATTGGAAACAGCAGGATTTCCTTTCTATGGCTGGGTAATATTCCATTTTGTGTATATGTTTTTAAACATGTATGTGTTTAAAAAAAAAAACAAAATTCAACCAAGTAAACTTGAAGATCTGATTGGCTTTATTCATGATTCCTGCATTAGCCAGCACCCTATCTATCAACCAGAAGGGTTCTCTGAGGGGTTGGACAAAGGGCAGGTTTTTATAGGGAGAAGGGTGGGACAGGGAAGCTATTAGCAAAAGAAAGGATTAGTTTGGGGCCTGGACATCTTTGGTGGGGAGAAGAAAATGGGAAGAGGCAATTCATGCAGATTGCCTCTCCTTTCTATGGGGTCGGAGAGGGCCTTTGTGATAGATTACTGGTGTGACCAGGAAATTCCAGACTGGTTGACTAAGATTATATTTCTGGGGATGCTGTGTTGCAGAATGGCACCCGAAAACTACTTTTGTTAACAAGTGTCACCCCGATAAATAAAAAGGGGGAAAAAGATTACATTTCTGTGAAAGGTAACTGCTATTAGACTATTAGATCAGGTTAATTAAATCTTGGTTTGGTGTCATGGGCTTTTTAGCATGAGTGACACCATTTTGGGCCTGTGGTTTTTCATATATATGTGAATATATATGAGACATTTTCTTTATCCAATCATCTTCAATACACTTAGGTTGTTTCTCCGTGTCTTGGTTATTGTAAATATGCAGTGAACATGAGGGGCAGGTCTCTTTCTTGACACAGTGAGTTTGTTTCTTTCAGGTCCGTCCCCAGAAGTGGAAATGCCGGATTGCATGGCAGCTCTGTATTTAAGGTTCTGAGAAAACTCCGCACTGTTTCCACAGTGGCCGCAGCAGCTGACGTTCTCCCAAACGGTGTGCAGGAGTCCCCTTTCTCCACGTCCTCTCTGACACTTGTTAGCTCTTACCTTTCTGATGACAGCCACTCTGACAGGTGTGAGACGATGTCTCATCGGTTTCGATTTGCATTTCCCTGATGATTATTGGTGTTGAGCATCTTTTCATATACCTGTTGTACATTCATATGCTTTATTTGGAAAAATGTCTGTTCAGTTTCTCTGTCTATTTTAAATAGGATTGTTTGTGGAGTTTTTGTTGTTCAGTTCTATGCATTTTTAAAAATATGTTTTGGATGTTAACCCCTTATCAGATATATAAATAGTAAATATTTTTCCCCATTCAGTAGGTTGCCTTTTCATGCTATTTATGGTTTCCTTTTCTGTGAAGACACTTTAAATTTTTTTTTTTTATTTATTGATATTAGAGAAGAAGGGGAGGGAGGAAAGCATGGAGGGAGGAAGAGAGACATTGATTTGTTGCTACACTGATTTGTGCATTCATTGGTTGATTCTCGTATGTGTCCCGACTGGGGATTGAACCCGCAGCCTTGGCGCACTGGGACATTTGCAGAAGCTTTTTAGTTTGCTGTAGTCTCACTTGTTTATGTTTGCTTTCGTTGTCTTGGCTCTTGGTGTCAAATCCAAAAACTCATCACCAATAGGTTATTAGATATCAAAGAGTTATTAGATATCAAAACTCTTTTTGTGATGTCCTTGAAACTTGAGGTACAGCTTGGCAGGGTATAATAGCCTTGGTTTACACTTTCTAAAGTTTCTTGAAAATCCTGTTCTACCTTTGTCGTGCTTATATGTTATTTTTGAGGAATCTGATGCTGTGTAATTCCTTTGCCTTTGTGAAATATTTTATCTTTCTGCCGGAATGCCCTGGTTTTTTTCTTCTTATTCATAAACAACCTCCTCAGATATATGTCACAATTTATCATTCTGGGTCAATTTTCCGAAGTAGCTGGCAGGCCTTTTCAACATATAGATACTTTATTTCATTTTCATTGTCTTTATTGTTTTTCTGCTTTTCTTCAATATCCTTTAAGGTTTTTGTTTTTTAACTTTTAAAAATATGTTTATTGATTTTAGAGAGTGAAGAAGAGAGAGAGAGAGAACCATCCATGTGAGAGAGAAATATCAATTGGATCGAATCCAAAACCTAGGTATGTTCCTTGACCTGGAATCAAATCCCCAACCTTTTGGTGAATGGTACTACATTCCAACCAACTGACCCACACCAGCCAGAGCCATCTTGAGGGTTTTAAGAACTGGGAGTTTAGGGGAGGGCTTAGGGGGCGGTCTCAAACTTATACACTAGGGAAGATAGGATTTTGTGATTTACTAGATGGTTGTATGGCTTAGCCTTTTAAGTGTCTCAGTTTCCCCATTCCACTTCTTGTAGCTCACTAGCCTGTCTTACAACTCCCCAAACTCCATCACCTCCTTAAATCAAATCATTGTTAGAGGCAGAGGGAGGGGGCTCTGCCCCCAGGGTTCTTTACAGATTCTTAAGGCAAAGGCCAGACAGATTGAAAGAGGGAAATGAGGCAGGTAGGCCCTTCAGCCCCCCTTACCGTGCCTCACCGCCTCTCCCTGAGGCTGGTGGTAAGAGCATTGGCTGAGGGTCAGGCCCAAACCCAGCCCCACCAGGAACAGACCCAGGAGCAGGAGGAGTCGGGTCATACTGGCTTTGTACTGGCTGAGTCCCCATCCTGGGGCTGGCTATAGTCAAATGGGGGAGGAAGGGGAAGAGCCTGGTTTCTGGTGTGGGCAAGGCTCCTCCACACTGACCATGGAGCTAAGGTCAGGAGAGAGATCTGGTTTACAATGCAGCCAAGGTAAACAGAGTCCTGGCTGGGCCTGGGGGACACTCAGTCCTGTCCATGCTGCAGTTGGCATTTGGCCAGGCAGTCAATGTGAAAATTCCTGGCATGCCTGACAGTCCTTCCTATCCTCAGAGTAGTCCTTGGTCTGGACGGTCATGGTGTGGAAGTGGAACTTTCCCTGTAGGCGGTGCTGCCTTCAGCACAGCCTGGGCATCTGCTTTCTGATCGATGGTGATGTGGACAGACAGCACGGGCCGAGCCACAGTCAGTGCCCAGATATGCAGGCTGTGCAAGGCTTCCACCCCCTCCTCCGACAGCAACAAGTCCTGAACAGTTGTGAAGTCCACGCCCTTGGGGGTATCCCTTCCATTAGCAACAGAGTCGTCTCTCAAGATGGTCAAGGCTGTCCCCAGGACCAGGATGGAAAAGAGGAAGGTGCAGATGGGGTCTGTGTACTTGTACTCAGGCTTGAAGTGTAAAATATAGGCCACCACTGGAATGCCCAGGCTCTGTAGCAAGCCTCCTATCATGTGGATAAAGGCAGCTCAGACACTGGGGTTCTCCTGCTGCTGGCTGGTGTCAGGGCTATGCCAGTGGCCAGACTGCTGAAGAGGCAACCCCATTATGATGTTCATGGCCACAGTGCAGCCCTCAGTTATCAGCATGGTCCTCTCCTCAGTCCCCAGAGATCAGCCGCTCCACTGCCTGGTACACCAGTACCCCAGTCATGACACAGATGGACAGCACAGAGAGCAGGGTTCCCAGGATCTCAGCTTGCTGTCAGCTTAAGTTCAAGGTCTTGGTGGCTGGCCAGGAGGACATCCAGAAAGAGAAGAGGCTGATGAGCATGCTGGCAAAGCCAGTGAGTAGATGGGCTGCATGATTGCCAAGCTCCGTGCTAGGTACCCACCAGTGATTTCCCCAGTCATGAACACCAGGCAGATGGCAGCAGCCAGAGAAAGCTGGCGACATGCCCGCTGTTTCTTTGGGTTTCTTGGGGTTGCAGTGACTGCCAGGACCCTTCTGGGCATGACAGTAATGGTTGCTCTCCACAGCCAGCTCAGTGGATGACAACTCCGAGTCAGGTGGTAACACAGAAATCCAGCCAGCCCCATCCTGTCACGGACATCCGTGTAAGACCAGGCTCCGGGCCTGGCACCCAACAGATGCTGCTCATCTGTGGCCTTCTTGCGGCCCCGCATGCGCCGCGCTGGGTCGGGAAGTTGCATGCCAGACGCTGCGCTGCACGCCCTTGGGGGGAGAGCCTGCATACTTCTCCCGTCCCTCCTTGTGCGCCCCCTGCCATGTGCGCACCATGCGCAGAAGACTGCGGTGAAGCTGGAGGGCAGGGCAGCCGCAAAGGATGCCCGCGAGCTGCCCTGGAACCCCCCTCCGCTGTGTCCCTGGGGAGCCTACCTGTCTTGCAACAAAAAGCCTAACCGCCTCTACAAAGTCAGGATGGAGCACAGGCTGCATGTGCTCTTCCCCGCGATATCTGGCAGTGTCCGACTGAGAAGGCCTCGCGTCTTGGTTTGTAGGAATTTGCTTTCGATCCCCCCAGAGCAGTGATCCCCCTGAGAGTGGCTCCTCAGGCCACGGTCGTGGCTTCCCCTCCTTTAAGTTTTTATTGAAGTCTCTTGTCCCTGTGTGCCTTATAATTTAGTCTACATTTCACATGTGGTTTTGCCTTTTATCTCTTTCTGTAGCTCCGTCAGTTTTATTTAATTTCTTTTTTTTGTCCACTTTGGTTCTTAGTTTTGATATTTCTGACCCAGGGTGTTGTTTCCCCATATCTGCAAATTGTTGTCTGAGAATATTTAATTCAGTTTGAGGTGTGTGTTACAGTTCTTTCCGACTTGATGGTTGGTTTCGGGAAAGGAAACCATCTACAGGAAAAGCTTTTGTTTGCACGTTTTTGTCTCTGCAGTGCTTCTGTATGCACGTAGTCTACCCACTTTTGTTGTTGCGTCTGTTCGGCGTGTGGGCAGAGCTCCTGGTTTGAGAGTTCTGTCACTCCTCCTCCCTCTTCTGTTCAGTTTCTTCTATGAATTGGTGGTATTGACGGTGAGGGAGAGGGTAAAGGATTGGTAGGGCTTGTTTTTATTTTGTTTCCTCAGGAGCTTTACTTTCCCTTTCTGTCTTTCCACTCACTGCTCCGTCTCCCAGAGGTGTGGTCTGTTCTCTGCCTCTGTACCTGACTCCCCCCAGGAGCACTTCTGGGAGGCTGCGGTGCGGCTGGTCCAGCAGTTTCTAGTCCAGCATCCAGGTCTTTAGGGGAGGGTCCCTCTGGCCTCTTTCAGCTTCTAGTGACCCCAGGCGTTTCCTGATTTGCCGCAGCACAATCCAATCCCTGCCTCCATCTGTCGACTTGTGGCCAACTTCCCTTGTGTCTTTGTGTTTATCTTTTCTCTTCCAGTAAGAACACCTGTCCTACTGGGTTAGCGCACACCCTCGTTTCAGAATGGCCTCACCTTAACGTGATTATATCTGCAAAGACCCTATTTCCCAATAAGGTCGCATTCACAGGTTTAGGACTTGAACATACCTTTTTGAGGGACACAATTCAACCCATAGCACCTATATAAGGACAAAATTTTAAATACCCCTGAAGGACTTAAAAGTACATTTGAATAAATGAAAATATATACTTTGTTCTTAGATAAGAAGACTCAATATTTTGAAGATGTGAAACTTATAAATTAAGTTAATTTAGGGAGGATTGGTATGATCTAGGAAAATCACTGGCAGGAATTTTGTTTTTGTTCCCCCCTCCTCCGGAATGGGAGGTGCGCATTGCAAAGTTCAAATGAAAAAGTACACAAGTAACACTCTGAAAAAGAACAAGATGAAGTTGCAGGCAAATGCCATTTTAAAAACATATTAAATAAAGACCCTTAAGGAGCCTACTGCACAGGGGCGGATGTGCAGAAATAGTTACTTTTATGTGTGACTGGTTGGAGTGCTAATTTCCTAGCAGCTTAGAGGACAATGTAGCAATATTTCTAAAAATGCATATATCATTAGATGAAACACTTTCACATGTACGATTACATATGTATAAGGGTAGTCACTGAAGCATTGTTTATAATAGCAAACGATTGGAAACCCACATTCTGACCTGAAGGAAGTGGTTGAATAACGGTATAGTCATATAACAGAGCGTTGGGCAGCTGTAAAGGGGAATGAGGACAGTGTCATTCAGTAAATTGCGGCATAAACATGTAAAGGGCTCCTGTGAAGGTGTGGAAAAAAGTGAAGAAGTTTCCTACCTACTCAACAATAAAGGAAATTTCAATTTAATACAGAAACTAATTTTAAAAAACTTTCAGAAAAAGTTTTTAAGTGAAATTAAAATTTTAAAATAAATTTAAGAAGTTAAAACCTGATCCAGTGCTATATGAGTTGTCCTATATGAAATTCTGAAGACTTCTTTTGGTATAATTTTATTCTTTTATCTGGTTTATTGTAATAATTAAACACATGTTTTCTTATGCTTTGAGGATATAGTTATTATATCTGAACTCAGATATATTTGGAATTTAGTACAATACATAAGAGCATGTCTGCTAGTTCCTAGGTTGATATTCTGTCATTGCCATTTACACAGTTGGTTAATTGGGCAGATTACTTCACCTGTAAAGCTCAGATTCTCATCTGTAAAACATGAATAGTATAGCATACAGGGAGGAACCTAATACATAGAAACAAACACATGGAGGCTGCCAAAACGAAGAGACAAAGAAACATGGCCCTAATGAAAGGACAGATCAAAACTCCAGAAAAAGAGCTAAATGAAATGGAGATAAGCAATCTATCAGATTTCTGGTACAAATTATGTGAGATCATACACGTGAAACACATAGGAAAGTACCTAAGTAGGTATGTTTCCCAAACTTTGAAACACGTATTTAAAGTTAATAATGTCTCCCATATAAGTAAGCCTTTGCACTTCCGGTCAAGATGGCAGCATAGGTAAACACAGCTCACCTCCTCACACAACCACATCAAAGTTACAACTAAAATATAGAACGACCATCACTCAGAACCATCAGAAGTCGAGTTGGATGGAAGTTTGACGACTACAGAATTAAAGAAATCATGTCTATCCAGAGTGATAGGAGAGGGGAGATTCGGAATGGGTTGGTCCCACAACCACGTGTAGTGGATGATAATTAAGAGGGGATGTCTCAAGAGCGAGGAGTCCCAGTCCCACACCAGGCACCCCCAGTTCAAGGATCCAGTGCCAGGAAGATAACTCCCCATAACTTCTGGCTGAGAAACACAACCAAAGTAGAGTAAGTGGAGAAACTTCTGGAGTCCCAAGAAGTTCCCCTTGGAGAACCCATGCATGAACTTACTCAGACTCAATCCCTCTGAGCTCCAGCACTGGGGTAGCAACTTGAAAGGCACCAGGGAGGAACTGCAGTGTCTGGTATCAAGGTGGGAACTGGGGGACAGCCTTCTCCCAGACAGAAAGGTAGGCACACGCCATTGTCCCTTTTCTGAGCCCCGATCCCCACAGAGCCACAGGGCCAGCAGGTGGGTGCCATATCTGAGACTCCATTATCTGGATAACACTGTTTGTCCTGCCATGAAGATTCCCTGAGACTCCATACCACCCAACTTACATGCCCACCCAAATTGTTAACAGTGACTTTTCCATATGAATGGCTGGTCTGGTCTCCTTCTTCACAACTTTCTAAATCCTATCAAATAAGCAACAGCTGGCCTCAGTAAACCCTCAGCCCCTAAACCTCTTGCTCAGTGGCCCCAGGCCCAGCACTAGCAGCAGTTGGCCCAGATCCATAACTTGTCTTTGCCTAGGAATCTTCAAGTCAAGCACAAGTAGCAGCCATCTCAGATTGCTCTATAGTTCATGCAGGGTGGCCCAGGGACAGAACACAGGTAGAGGCAGACCTTGGCCTACACCACCCAGGAAGCCCCAGACCCTGCACACCCAGTGGATAGCTAGATGCTACAATAGAAAACCACTACCCTGCTCCCGCAGAGCTGATCCGCCACAGAGGGTAGAGGATGGTGGTCAGTGGTCACAGCCAGTCCTTGCAGCTGACTGGCCTTCCATTGGCCTACCAATAGCAACCAAGTCTCAACTACAAGAGGAGGGTATACTCAGCTTACACAGAGGGTGCACCTCGAGTACCCAGCTTGGGTGATAGGGGAGGCTGTGCCACTGGACCCTGCAGGACACCTACTACATTAGACCACGCTACCAAGACACAGAGTCAAAGCAGTTCTACCTAACACATAGAAACAAATGCAGGGAGGCTGCCAAAATGAGGAAACAAAGAAGCATGGCCCTAATGAAAGGACAGAACAAAATGCCAGGAAAAAAAAAACAACTGAACAAAATGGAGATAAGTAATCTACCAGAT
>PVIA01014773.1:0-25522 GCA_004024845.1 Tonatia bakeri | reverse complement strand
GGGAACCCCTCGACCCCACTTCGCAGGCCTCCCGACTCCGCCGCTCCTTACCGGTCTGGATGTACTGGAGCCCGACTTCTGTTCAATTAATTTCCCTCTGTTCTGGTTGTTAATTGTTTCTCAATCTTTGTTGTTTTCAGTCTTGGTTGCGCGAGGAAGCACAGTGCGACTGCCTATGCCTCCATCTTGGCCGGAACTCTCCTTACTGCCCTTCTTCATGAAAACTCCTCTGAGATTTTATTTTACTATGTCATACATAAACAGTATGTGTGACACACACACACACACACACACACACCCCTGGGTGTATCCATCACCTATTTTAGGAAACAAAACCTACTAGCCGGGTAGCTCAGTTGGTTAGAGCGTTGTCCCAATACACTGCAGGGGTAGGTTCCATCCCCAGTCAGGGCACATATAAGAATCAACCAATGAATGCATAACTACATGAAACAATAAACTAATGTCTCCCTCCCTCTCTCTCCCCCCCTCTTTCTCCCTCTTCCTTCCTTTTTCTCTCTCAGATCAATTTTACAAATTATTTTTAAAAACATACCACCAGCATACCACCTCTTCTCTATTCCTCTCTGATTGCATCTTCTCTCCCAGGCTCAGAGGTAACTAACCACTCTCTCGTCACTTCTGTCATTTCCTTATTTTCTATCATTTCCGTGCTTTCCTTTGTAGTTTAACCACATGTGAATGTACCTCTAATCAATACGTTGTTTAGTTTGTGCCTGCTTGTAACCTTTCTATAATTGGCATATGCATCAATATGCTCTTATAACTCCCAGTTTCACTCAACATTTCATTTGTTTAAAACTGTTACATGTCGCCTGAATGTATTTGTTTTCATTGCTGCACTGCATGTCATTAGATGAATACACCAAAATGTATTTATTCGTTCTTCTGTTGCTAGCCAACCCCTTTCTATTTTTTATTTTTCACTCTTATAAACAACACTGTCAGGAATATCCTTGTACCTCTATTCCGTTGCAGGGGGGCAAGAGCACTTCAGCAGCGGGACTGTTGGGTAGCAAGGTAGAGCAGCTTCAAATGCGAGACGATGCCAAACTGTCTCCTGAAGCGCCACTAGCAGTGATTACGGATTTCCACTGATGTTATATCCTTGCTCACACTTGGAAGTGTCAGATTCTTTTTATTTCCTCTAACCATATAGTAGTTTTATTTTACATTTCTCTGATTAATAATGATATAGGGTATGTTGTCATATTTATTTATTGACCATTCTGATTTCTTCTCTGCACATTTTTATTATTTGTCTTTGTCTTGGTAATGTGTAAGAGGGTTTTTAAAATGCTATATTTTGAATACCAATTGTTTGTCAATTATGTGTTTTGAAAACATTTATTGTTTGTGAAGGGTCTTTTCAAATGTTTTCATTATGTTCTTTGCTGAAAAATTAGTTTTATTTCATTTATCAATATTATTCTCTGATGATGTATTTTTTGTCTTACTGTAGAAATCATCCCCTTCCTTGATGTTGTATAGATATTTTTCTATATCTGTTTGTAAATGTTCTAAACTTTTGCTTTATACACGTCAGTGTTTAAACAACCTAAAGTTCATCTTCATACATCATATGAAGACTGATTTTTTTCCCATATGGATAGCAAATCATCCTATCACCATTTGTTAAAGAATCTTTTTATTCTAATGATTTTCAATGCCACATCTATTCATATAATGAGTCATAAATTACCTGTGTCTCTTTTGCAGGCCTGTATATTCTGTCCCATTTATCTATTAGTCTAACAGATGTTGTCTTAATATCTTAATCACTATAGCTTTGAAAGTCGTGTGATAATCAGGTAAGGCTACTCTCCCTCCAACATACCCTTCTTCAGAAGTGTCTTAGTTATTCTTGGTTATTCTTAGTTATTCTTGATTTTCCCAATTAGTTTGAGAATTATTTTGTCAAGTTTCTGCAAGTAAGCTTGTTGGAACTTTTATTGTATTGCACTTAATTAGGGATAGTCAAATCTTTCTCTTCTTGAACATGTTGTTTTCTTCACATATTTTAGTCTTATTTGATTTCTTCAAGCAAAGTTTTATAATTTTCCCCATGAAGTTTGTATATCTACTTGGTGAGATCTCTTTCTAGATCTTTTTCTGTGTGAAGCATACCTTATATTTTGCTCTCAGAGTGAACATCGACATTTAAGATATGCCTAACGGCTTTCACGAGGAGCTGCAGATTCAGTGATCTGTGGAGACAGGTGAAAAACACCAAGTGTAAGACAACAGAAGATGAAGGCTGGAGGTCCT
This sequence comes from Tonatia bakeri, assembly GCA_004024845.1. Lineage (NCBI taxonomy): Eukaryota > Metazoa > Chordata > Mammalia > Chiroptera > Phyllostomidae > Tonatia > Tonatia bakeri. Next base: position 23,233 of record PVIA01014773.1, on the reverse strand, counting down.
CTACTCAGCTTCAGACAATTGCTGCCCAGTGTTGCCAGAACTTCCAACTACCCCAGACTTACTAAAATTTCCTGAGGTTTAAAACACTATAAAGGCTGTCAGTTTCCATCATTCTCAGAGATTTGAAATAAAGAATGGTAAGTAAAGAATCAGGTGTAAGCCACCAGGTGAAAGAGGACTTCAGACGGCAGAAAGGGAAGCATTCCACTAGGATAGCTATAATTTAAAAAGACAGACAGTAACAAGTGTTGACAAGGATGTGGAAAAATTGGAAGCCATTGCTAGTGGGAATGTAAAATGGTGCAGCCGCTTTGGATAACAATCTGGCAGTCTTGCAAGAAGTTAAACACAGAGTTACCATATGATCCGGCAAATCCACTTCTACATGTACACCCGAGAAGTGAAAATATACATCTACACAAAAATTTCTAAGCAAATATTCATTACAACATTATTCCTAAGAGTCAAAAAGTAGAAACAATCCAAATATTCACCAAATTATGAATGGATAAATAAAATAAAATTTCACTGTGGTATATCTGCGCAATGGAATATGATTCGGCCATACAAAGGAATGACATGCTGATACATGCTGCAACATGGATGAACCTTGAGAACATTATGCTAAGTGGAAGAAGCCAGTCACAGAGGGCTACATATTGTTTCATTTATGCGAAATGTCTAGAATAAGCAGATCCACAGAGACAGAAAGTAGATTAGTAATTCTGAGGGGCTGGCGGGAGGCAGAATGGAGAGTTGCTGCTAATTGGTATGAGGCTTATTTGGGGGATGACAAAAATATTCTGGAATTAAGTAGTTGCCATGGTTTCACAACCTAGTGAAGATCCTAAAAACAATGAATTGTACATGTTAAAAGTACGTATTGAACCTTCCTTTAAACTTAAAATCTGCCAACATAAAGCTCATTCTGACTTTGAGATTGATAAATTCACCCATAACTAAAAGTGAACTTTTCTGTTTCTATAGATTTTCTCTTTTCTAATAACTTATTTTAACAGTAGCACCTTTTTAATTATTCTTTATTAAATGCATCTCAGAAATCTTTATGATTCTCCACATAAAGATCTCTGTTTATTTTTCCCTTAACCTCCCCCTGTCTACGTTTCCTCACATGCATACTTTAATCTTTATCAAATGAATGGAGGAAAATAGTAGCTCACTTTTAACGTGGCTTTATCACCACCACTAAATTTTTTTACCATCACCCTGAACCATCTCCTTGTTTCTAATCTTTCTCCACATCAGTTCATTCTGTATGCCACTGCCAGATTAATCTCCTTATCATGGGGTTCCTATGCCACTGTTCCCCTGTTCAAAAATTTTCAATGACTCCCCACTGTCTACTGAATTAAGCACAAACTCGTTAGTCTATCATTTAAGACAGTCTGCAATATGGCCTCATCACATAGTTCCAATCTATTTTAGCCTCCACTTTCCTGCACCTACTCTATGATCCAGTCAAATCCTGTCATTGTTTGGAACACGACCTATTATTATTTCTCACCTCCATGTTGTGATGATAGTACAGTGATGAAAATTCATATCGTGAGTGCTTTAAGTGCCCCATCCCCTGCCTGTAGCAGACATTGCTAATCAATCATAACAGTCTTTCCCACTGAGCTGGGATATATCTCAACACAGTGACAGCCACCACCCATGAGCTGGAATTGGCACTTGAAGGGAAACTAATTTGCCATCCCTTTAATAGTCCTTGCACCTAGTTGGCCTTTACCCCAGCTCCTCTTCTTGAATATATTCTCATAAATTCAGGTTCACTTCAAATGTTGCCTCTTCTAGAAAGCCTTTCCTGACTCTACTGTCCACCTCCAATTCTCTAAGCACATTACAGGGCTCTTATTCTTCTTAGCTCATTTTGCCTTGTTGTGTCACTTGTGTGCTATCTTCTGTCATTTTTTTTTATTTTATTTATGGATTTGAGAAAGAAAGAAACACCAATTTATCATTCCACTTATTTATGCATTCATTGGCTACTTCTTGTAGCCCTGACTGGAGATTGAACCCACAGTTTTGGCGAATCAGGAAGGTGCTCTAATCAACTGAGCTACCCAGCCAGGGCCTCTTCCGTGCTTTTTGAACCATGTGTCTCAGGACAATAAGAGTAGTAAAGACTTCAGATTCTGGAGCCAGAAGGCCTGAGTTTAAATCCTGGATCTGCCCCAACTGTCTGTGAGCACCTGAGCTCACCTCCTTGAGTTGCAGCGCCCTCAACTGTAAAATGCACGTGATAATCGGACCTGCCACGAAAGTCATGAGGATGCAATGAGAAAATCTAAGTACTTAGCTAAGTGCGCACACTTAGTCAGGCTTCAGAAGTGCTTTATATTTCTCAAAAACTTAAACATAGCGTTACTGTCTGATCTGGCAATTCCACTCCTAGGTGTAAACCCAAGAAAATTGGAAACACATGTTCATACAAAAACTTGTACATGATTGTTCAAAGCAGCATTATTCATAATAGTTAAAACATGGAAGGACCCCAAATGTCTACCAGCTGAGGAATAAATAAAATGTGGTACATCCACGCAATAGAATCTTATTCAGCCATAAAGAGGAATGGAGTGCTGATAGACGCTGTAGTACGGATGGAACTTGCCAACACCACGCTAAGTGAAAGAAGCCAGTCACAGACAAATATGTGTTGTATGGCTCCGTTTACTAAAAATGTCCAGAATAGGCAAATCCACAATGACAGAAATAAATTAGTGGTTGCCAGGGATGAGAAGGAGGGGGGAAGAAAAATAATTGATTAAGGAGTATGAGGCATGTTTTTGGAATGATGAAAATGTTCTAGAATTAGATTGTGGTGATGATTAGGCAATATCATAAATATACTAAATCCCACTGTATCGTACACTTAAAAATGGTTAAAAATTATGAATTTTGTTATATACATTTTGTCTCAATTTTTTAAATGTTACCTTTTTTCTTAGATTTTATTTATTTACTTTTAGAGAGAGAGGAAAGGAGGGAGAAAGAGCTGGAGAAACATCAATGTGCGAGCACTGGGGACCTGGCCAAAACCCAGGCATGTGCCCTGACTGGGAATCGTTCCAGTGACCTTTTAGTTCCGCAGGGCAGTACTCAATCCACTGAGCCACACCAGCCAGGGTTAAAATGTTACTTATATTACTATTCATCTTTGTATCTCCTAAAGGGCTTAAAGAGATATCATTAAAAAGTGTTTGTTTTTTTAAGGAAAAAACATTTAATCTGGCCTTAAATGTAAAGGTGAAATGACTCAAGTAACATCTATAAGTTACAATGATTACAATTTACATGCAGAACAAACCATAGATAAATGATAATTTCTTGTTCCATAGAAATTCCTAGAATAGACTAAGCCCAACTAAAACAAACAGTTCTAACCACCTTGGGATTACACTTGGCTAAATATTAATACAACACTCAAAAAAGAAAAACTATAAATAACCATTTAGTAAGTAAAAAAGAAAACTAATTAAAACAAGAAGGTATTTTTAAACTATTTTTTTAAATGTTAATATCCACTGTTGACAAGGAGAAATTATGGTCTTGCTTGTCATTTTCCATTTTATGTAGATGGGCATATACATTGATAACCCTTTCTGGAGGTTAATTTGACAGCATGTATAATACACACATGTATTTATGCCTAGGAAAAAGTCTGGAATCATGCACTCCAAGTGGAAGTATACTTGGAAGTGGAATTGGGCATTTTTTTCTTCCTGGTCCTTATCCCTTACATTTTTCTACAGTAAATGTAAGGATTGCTTTTGTAATACAAAATAAGAAAAGTATTTCTTAACTTTTTGGAAAAGTCAGGAGGACAAGAGGAACCAGTTCACTTTGTTGAAGTTAACATGTTAATTTTTTAAAAACTTTTATGAATAAACTAGAACTTTATTGAGCTTCTTAGTGGCATTCATAGAAAATGATAAATAGGTAAAATATAGAAATCACTGAGGAGACGTCACATGTGCAATTAGAGAATGACTCAGGGTCATCATCCTGAGACTGACTCACGAGAGGCTGTCTTTACAAACTGGCAATGCACGGGTGCAACAGTTAGGTAAATAACAGTGGATTAGGCAACAATCTGTGATGTTTAAGAACAGAATCTCCACACTTGTTAAAGCAAATTGCTAAAATGTCTTTTCAAATGGTCATTTCAGTAGTGAACAGAGAACGCCTTTTGTACCACCCCTTCTCAATTCTACATATAACTAACAAAAATGAACCTCATTTTACTTTTCAGCTCTTTGATTATTTGTGGAACATTTTCTAAGGTTTATCAATTGTCTATGTGTACTTCCTCTGTGTGAGTTGTTTATTCATATGTTAGATCTGTTTTTTACATGGTCTTTTTCTTGTTGATTTGTTACAGTATTTTTTTATTTAAATTTCATTTTTCACTTACAGTCTGCATTCAATATTATTTTGTAATAGTTTCAGGTGTACCATAGTGGTTAGACAAGTATATACTTTGTAAAGTGTTCTCCCCAAAATTTCCATTACCCACCTGGCACCACACATAGTTGTTTCAGTATTATTGAGTATACTCCCTACGATGTACTTTACATCCCCATAATTGTTTTGCAACTACCAATTTGTATTTCTTATTCCCTTCACTTTTGTCACCCAGCCCCCAAACCCCCACCCCACCAGCAACCGTCAGTCTGTTCTCTGTATCTATGAGTCTGTTTCTATTTTATTGTTGCAGTCTTTTAAAAGATAAAGATTTCAAGTCCTTATCTGTCATTTTTGCTTTGACTATTTTCCCCAGTTTGTCATGTACCTTTTAATTTTAATGCTGTCTTAGAGTTTCTAAAAATGTTTAATTTTTATGGGGTCAAATATATCAATCTTTTTCTTTATCATTTTTTAAAAGATTTTATTTATTTATTTTTAGAGAGGAGAAGGAAGGAGAAAGAAAGGAAGAGAAACATCAATGTGTGGTTGCCTCTCCCGCACCCCTTCACCAGAGACCTGGCCTGCAACCCAGGCACGTGCCCTGACTAGGAATCAAACTGGTGACCCTTTGGTTCACAGGCAGGTGTTCCATCCACTGAGCCACACCAGCCAGGGCTCCTTATCATTTTCTTTTTTAATTTTTGTTATTAGAGATCCCTTTGCCATTCTAGGAAAATATATTATCCATCTGTATTCTCTCCTAATTCTTTTATGGGATCATTTCTCATTTTACTCTTTTTTTAAAGATTGTATGTATTTATTTTTTAGAGAGAGAGGAAGAGAAGGATAAAGAGAGGGAGAGAAATACTCATCGTGCTTGCCTCTCGCACATGCCCCAGTGGGGACCAGACCCGCAAACCAGGCATGTGCCCTGACAGGGAATCCTGGCAACCTTTCGCTGTGCGGGACTGTGGCCAACCAACTGAGCCATGCTGGTCAGGGCTTTCACTTTATTTTTATTTTGGAGTAAGAAGTGAAAGAGGAAACTAACTCAAAGTCATCACTTAATACAACAAACTTTCCTGTGACATAAGCATTTAAACAGTTCAGAGTTCATTTTAAAAAGGTTTGGGCTGTGTGAAAACTTATTTTAACAGGCTCCCTTTGGTAAAGGTGTCTTTTTTCTAACTAATCTCTACGTTATTTAGGTGTTTTACAAAAGATACGTATTGCCCTTTACTGTAGGAGAGGTTGACGGCACATGGCAGAGTCAGATCTTGAGCTTCACCTTTTCCGGACTAAAGGAGAACAAAAGAAACTCTTCACAATTCATTTGGCGTGAATCATAAGTGCACTTACTGAACGACTAAGTAGAATTTTAATGCCAGTGGGGTGGGGTGGAATCCTGTTCAGTAGAAACCAGAAATCCTGGTTTTAAATGTTCCCCCTGATTCACTTACTAAATGCCCTTAGATAAATTTCTTAAGTCTACACCTATTAGTCAATGCATTAAACAAACATCTTAGTTGTAAAAAATTGAGCTTATGAGATAACATATTAAAGTATTAAAAGCATCCTGAACTAAACATTTTAATGGGAAGTGTCAGAACTTCTGGTCACCAGCAACTCGGGAAACCTAAATTGTTTCCACAGGTACAAGTCTCTGCTCCAAGGCTCAGTTTCTACTTCAGTGTGCATGAGTTCTCAATGGCCCATTGAAGGCAGACTACCAGAGGAGACCATTTTGGGCATAACCGATTTCATATCAATGCTAATGAGACTAAAATAATGTGTTTTAAGAAATCTAACCTTCTTTCCACCTTCTGCTATTTCCGAACAAGCTATTTCTTTTTTAACATATTCCAGTTTTTGAGATGTTAACTGCATACGTTTACTCAAATGTTCACAAAAAAGATGCATGCTCCATAAATGTATGGTTAGTAACACTGGTGCATATATATACATATAATAACATTGATGTGGGTAGTCACGTGGTTGCTCACAAGCATATCCTCCGTTCTACCTTTAGCATTTTGATGAAAAGGACTAAAACAATCAAGTAATGAGCAAATCTGGTTAGATCATTGATGATTAAAGACTTCTGGTTCCACAGCTGATAAAGAGCTATCTGCCTAATGTTATCTAGGCCCTCAGAGAAATTGATGAAAAAGAAGATATATTTATTCAACAAATTTTTATTTATTTATTTTTATTTAAATTCAATTTTCCTAAGTCTTTTTTTTTAAGATGTTATTTATTTATTTTTAGAGAGGGAAGAGAGGGAGAAAGAGAGAGAGAGAAACATCAATGTGCGGTTGCTAGGGGCCATGGCCTGCAACCCAGGCATGTGCCCTGACTGGGAATCGAACCTGCGATTCTTTGGTTCACAGCCCGCGCTCAATCCACTGAGTGACACCAGCCAGGGCTTTTTTTTTTTTTTTAATATTTTATTTATTTTTAGAGAGAGGGGAAGAAATAGAGAAAGAGAGGGAAAGAAATATCAATGTGTGGTTGTCTCTCATATGCCCCCAACTAGGGACCTGGCCTAGCAAACCAGGCATGTGCCCTGACTGGGAATCAAACCTGTGACCCTTTGGTTCACAGGCCTGCACTTAATCCACTGAGCTATACCAGCCAGGGCTCAACAAATATTAATTGAGCATGTGCTAAGTGTTGTACTGCTAAGCACTGAGGAAAATAATTAGGTAGAACTTTATAAATTCACTGATATTTAAGTGAATATCAAATGTCAATTTCATATAGTCCAACCTAAGAAAATTTCAGAAATTCCTTAGAGATGGAAAGAAAATTAAGGAGTGGAAAATCATGAGAAAAATAAAAATTTCCAAATAACAGCTTAGAAGAAATAAGAAGGATTAAAAGTAAAAAGAAAAAGAAAGAACTAGAAAATGGGGAAAAGGGAACCTGCAAATGAAAATTGAACAATAAAAACATACGATCATAAAACTAATAAATTATTAATAATTAATTTAATTCAGTATTTATTGACTGTTCAAGACTATACAGATATTTCGCAGTAGGTATACAATATGTGCCTCAAAAAAAAAGTTTATTTTCCTTAAAGATGAAAGACAGATCAATGTGCCCTATCTTTTTAAATTGTAAATTCTGAGAATATAAAAGAAAATACTTAAGAAATTTAAGGCAATAGGCAGCTAAAAGAGGGAAAATGACAGCAAAAATTTATATATATAAACTTAATATAAATCCAAGGAACAGCAAAGTTAGAATGAAATAGAGTCCTGATAATAGAAAAAAGATTCTGACACAAAAATGAAAAGTATACATCAAGTTATTAGAGCTCAATAGCAGTAAATCTAAAAATGTTTTAATATATCTTTTGCCACATAAAAATTTTATTACTTCCCATTTTGAATAGTTGTTAGTGAACAAATTATAAAATACATAATTTGTATATACAGACATATTCTAAAATTTATATTTTCATATAACTAATTTCCTTTTGAATAACATAAATTATATAAAAGCAAGTAAACCAAGACTATGCAGACAGGGAAGAGCAATTAGAAACTTACTTCAGTAAAGATCTCTTTACACTTCCATTGTTAAGAATGGTCAAAGAACCACAGAATTTTTTCATAAGGAGAAATCTCAGAGTTCATTCAGACCCAACCTTCAACATCTCAGAAGAGGCAGACAGAGTTCAGAGAAGTGATGTGTTCAAAATCATGTAGCTGCAGAGACACAGACACAGAACATATTCACGTAAGGGGATTTATTGGAATTCCCCTTCTGCACATTGAGGACAGAAAGTATGATTTTGCAATTGATGCCAAAGACACTTGTATATGAAAGAACATTTGTGTTTTCCTAGAATATCATGATTACCTGAACATGAGTTTCCAAAATAGAGGCAAAAAATGTGTGGCAATCAGAAAGCAAGATTATGATGATAAAATGAGTCAGAGAATTGACTATAGTTGTAAAAATGCCAAGGCCTGAGCAAAGAGTGAGAGTACTGTGACCAGTTGTGACATAAGTCTCTGTCACCAGCCCCCGTGGGCAGCTCAGAACCACAGCGATTCAAATTCTTATGTGCTCTTTAAGGACTACTTTTTTTTTAAGATTTTTTATTTATTTATTTTTAGAGAGAGGGAGAGAAACATCAATGTGTGGTTGCCTCTCACGCACCCACTACTGGGGACCTGGCCCGCAACCCAGGCATGTGTCCTGACTGGGAATTGAACTGGCAACCCTTTGGTTCACAGGCCAGAGCTCAATCCACTGAGCTACACCAGCCAGCGTAGATTGCTTTTTTATTTTTTAGTGTTAACACTATTACAGATGTTCTGCATTGCTTGCCCCCCTTTGCCCACCTCCACCCAGCCCCCACCCCACTTCCCCTGGCCTTCACCATAGGATTACTATTTTTTTTTAAGCATGACATATAGTTCTTATTACTTCTCACACTGTGACAAGAAACCAGATAACCTTTCACACTGTTCTTGAGTGTATTTCCTTTGTTATTAACAATTGTTCTTCAATGAGAGAATTAAATATGGACTCTAGTTAAAATTTCCTTTAGAGGACTTTAACCAAGTGTTTAAAATAAAATCTTTAACCCCTTTACCTATTTGTTGAATCTGAAAATACCTACATACGAACATATAATCACCCTTAAGCACTGGGAGTCTTTCCTTTTCCACCTGCTGATTTTAGTGGGATAAATTAAAATTGCAAACAACTGATGTTGAAATGTCAAGGCTAAAATGTCACAGAACTACCCGAGTTCAGTAAAGTTGCATCTGCTGTTCTGAATCATCAAATGATAGTCATCAGTGTGCCTTTAAGGGTGTGAACGTGATCTCACGCTGGAAGAGCTTCGGGGTCACAGCCTTCACATCTCCTGTCACGGTCCTTGAGTCAGTCCTCATGCCCACACAGGGAAGAGCGAGTTTCCATTTCATTCTTGAATTTGCACAGGTAAGCAGGCGGGTTTGTGTTCAAACTCAAAGATGCATTATTACATTAATCCAAGCATTTTAATCTCATTGCTCTGATTTTTCTTTCTTTCTTTACCTACTGCTCTTCATTGTTTGGTAATAACTCAAAAAAAAAAAAGAAAAAAAGAAAAGAAAAAGAAAATTTCAAAGAATCAAGAGCCAGGCTAACACTTGGCCAATGACCATCCAAGACCTTTTACTTCATACTTCAGTATCCTTTGTAAAATGAGAACCATAACATCTAACCCAACTCCACAGATGGCCAGAATAAGAGCACTTAAAATGCTTTGGAAGAAAGATAAGAATATTGTGACTTTGACAAGCAAATGGCACAAAATAAGAAAATAAATAGAGCAAGTAAGTAGAAGAAATTAACAATCTTGGACAATGTTGGCTCTGGTTACACTTTTTTCTCTTTGCTATCTAATCTCAAAATATCCTGCAGTTCCATAGTGTCTGGGGTTTGTGTGCATGCTGACAAATGCTATCATACCCTTTAGGATCCAGTATTACAGGGAAACATGCAGGGATGTACATGTTTCTGAGAAACAGACTCATTTCTCCGTCTGCCTCCCATCACAGACTGTAAACTCTGATATTTCATGTGAACACAAAGCCTCATTTGTTTTAATCCAAATATCCAAATATGTGGGTGGATGCATTCTACCAAGGAATGCCATTAAAGTTCCTATCTGCTGATTCCACAGCATGAGGAATCTGACCATTTGTCACTCCCAACACAGTGTGAAGTACTTTTCCTACTGAAAATAGGTTGCTTCCACCCCCCAAAATATATTGAAAACAAGTAACATAAAAGGCATTCTGCTGGGTACTGTGGATGATATAAAGATGAATAAGTCAGTTCTTACTCTTTTTTTTTAAGATTTTATTTATTTATTTTAGAGAGGGAAGGGAGGGAGAAAGAGAGAGAGAGAGAAACATCAATGTGCAGTTTCTGGGAGCCGTGGCCTGCAACCTAGGCATGTGCCCTGACCAGGAATTGAACCCAAAATGCTTTGGTTCGCAGTCTGTGCTCAATCCACTGAGCTATACCAGCCAGGGCGTCAGTTCTTACTCTTGATAAGAACTTTACAGGCCTACATTCTTAGATATAGATCTTAGATTACATTTTTCTCCAAATAGGGAAGATGGTAATTATCTCTATCCCTCGGTTTTAGTGATGTAGTTTGGTTAAATGAATGAATAAATAGAAGAATGGATATTTAATGAAGCCAGTTTTTGTTATATGATGCCAACCGCAAGAAGTCATGTCTTGTCTCTGCACAGTCTGATCCCTATTGTTTGAGAACAATGAAAGAATTGAAGAGTGAGAGAAGGCCTATGTGGTAGGAACAGGTTAGAGAAAAAGGTGAACAAAGGAAAACCGAGGAGGAAGAGATGGGGGAGGGAAGCACTGTCTGGAAGGCATCAGTGAAAACAAAATTTCTGCACAAGACTGAAAAATACAACGGATTCTAAACAATTAGGGTAAAATAGATAATAGCAGCCTTTGTGGGGAGAAAAGAGAGAATTTGGTGGAAATTGAATTAATCAAAGATTAGAAAGGGGGGAAAATGTTTCCTTGGCTTCCAGCAAGTGCCAAGCCACTTTGGCCAACACATGGGAGGTTAAATGACGTTCCAAGGCGTTGCTAAGCACGTGACTTGGAACAGGAAGGATGAGGCCATCCCCTGCCAGAGGCCCTCTGTCTGCCCGCTGCCTTCATTACTCATGGCAGCACTTCTCTGACTCATATCTCAGGACCTTTTAGCCTCTTTAATATTATCGAAGGCCCCAAAGAGCTTTCAGGTATGTGAACAACATCTAATGGCATTTCTATTACATATTAAGACTGAGGCATTTTCAAAGTATTATTTTGAATCAAGGCAATGATGGGTACTTACTTTTGTGTTTCTGTACAGACTTGAAGAAAAGTTCAAGATTTCAAGATAATAGTTTATTTGAGAGTAATGAGGTTATAGCTCTCCTGACAGGTATGACCAAAGATAGCTAATAAAAATTACAGAAAGATTAAGAAGAAACATTTTATTAATCTTTATAAGTTTTTCTAATTTATAAAAATATACATATTGATCCTTAACTCAACTACCATAGAAAATACTAGAAAACATGCCCTGGCTGGTGTGGCTCAGTGGATTGAGTGCCAGCCTTCAAACCAAAGGGTCATTGTTGGATTCCTAGTCAGGGCCCATGCCTGGGTTCCCGCCCAGGTCCCAGGTAGCCAGCTCAGGAGAGGCAACCACACACTGATGTTTCTTTCCCTCTTTCTCCCTCTCTAAAAATAAATAAATATATATATTTTTAGAACACGAAGAGAAAATGCTAGAAAACACAAGAATACACATGCAGGCATTCTATATTCATTAGCAGAGTGATAACATCATTACATGTCAAATGGCCTCTGGAAATTTCTACTGTACATTAATGAGAGAATGGAAATGAGCTGGAATGAGTCACTGGGGGCAGCGCAGTTAGACACAAGTTTGCGTGGGAGCGTTTTCCTTTTGCAAATAATTTATCGTTGGAATCAGTCTAGCTGAACTAGAGTTTTGGCAATAGTGCAGGTGGCAAGGCCAAACCCCCAATTCTGGGAAGCTCTGAGGCGCCCAGTGCAGTGGGAAGCTCACCGCACCAGGAGAGGTGCTAAAGCACAGGTGCTCACCTGCCAGAAGATACACCCAACCAGGTAATGAAGAAACAGCAACTCGGAAGTAACCCAGGATCATTCTGTGTGTGTGTGTGTGTGTGTGTGTGTGTGTGTGTGTGTGTCGGGGTGGCGTGGGGGAGGGGGGCGCAAGGACAGAAATCCACACCTGGACATCTTGGGTAGGACAGACTTTCTGCAGCTTGAAGGTGCCAACCACGGATTTCAGGCATGTGAAGGACTGTTTCTCCTGGCTCTACTATGAATAGCAACTCATTAACTGCTGTGCCGTCTTGGGGCCCTGGGATCCATCCACTTTCAATACCGCCTTACTAACCATTTTTGCTATGGTGGTGTATACTGCCTATGTTTTTTTAACCCAATCCACATCCACCTGGCTTGGGAATTTTTCTCCAAAATGTGTGGCTATCACAGTACACCTTCTAATTGATTGGAAACTTCCTAACATAAAAAGCTCTCACTTCTTATATCCTGGCTGATATTTGAAATAGATGTCTCTTTAGGTTCTTTTATACATGTTACATTGTGCATCAGACTACAGATAATAAAATTACCTCATATACCATATTTTCTCAACTTAAATCTATGGCTTTAGTTTTTTTTTTTTAATTGGGAAATTTCATATAAAATTTTTCTGGAAAGTAGGCTCATACGAGACCTACCAGAATCATGTTTAAAATTCTCCCTTGGTACCTATTCTATAGTAAAGGATATCTTTTCAAAAATTTGCCCTGGCTGGTGTGGCTCAGTGGATTGGGTGCAGGCCTGTGAACTGAAAGGCTGCCAGTTAGATTCCCAGTCAGGGCACATGCCTGGATTGCAGGCTGGGTCCCAGGGTGGGGGCGTGTGAGGTGCAGCTGATTGATGTATCTCTCACACATGAATGTTTTTCTCCCTCCCTTCACCTCTCTCTAAAAATAAAAATCTTTTTTAAAAATTTGTTCAGCCCTGGCTGGTGTAGCTCAGTGGATTGAGTGCAGGGCTGCAAACCAAAGGGTTGCTGGTTTGATTCCCAGTCAGGGCACATGCCTGGGTTGCGAGCCAGGTCTCCAATGGGGAACATGCAAGAGGCAACCACACATTGATGTTTCTCTCCCTCTCTTCTCCCTCCCTTCCCCCTCTCTAAAAATAAATAAATAAAATCTTTAAAAAAATTTGTTCATAAGCTACTGTCAAAAGTATCATATTCTTGTTTATAATATAAAGATGTGAATAATTGTATGAGGCCTCTAAAGTTAATTGTTTTTTTAACTAAACTACTGACACCTAAAATTCTTATATAGAAGAATAGGCTGGACTCAATGAACTCCTTTCAGACATGGTTCATGAATTATTTCAAATGCCTCCAAGTCTGACTTATACCAATTTAAAATCAACAATGTTGATGTTAGATAACCCATTAAGTATTATAATACAAAATAATTTTAGGTATAAGAAACAAAATATAAGCAAAGCAAATTCAGATGTTGTAACTCGTGATGTTGTCTTTCTTTGCATGGTGCTGGAGGATAGGCCAGTGGAAAGAAAAGACATTGTTTTTTTTTTGTCCTTTCACTCAGTGGAGAAGGGAGCATGTATAGAGCTACAGGAAGAAAAGCTGATAAACAGGCTCAAAGTAACAGTCTACCAGCAGGAACTCACAGCTCCAGTTAACTGCTTTGATATAGTGGCTCCTTTGCAGAGCCAAAAAAAAAATAGTTTTATTAAATTTCCTACAAAGTGTTTATCTTAAAAACAATTACAAGTTTTTAATTATACTGCTGTATCAAACATGAATGCCAAAGACCAGCATTGCAGTTTTCCTCTCCTTCAATAAATATTAATGTTAGCGATACTGGAAGGTAAAAATATAAATAGTTTTTTTGACAATTTGGACCTTTGTATTATGAAAAAATTTTTTTCTAAAAAGAGCTAGAAAGATGTTTGGCATACCAAATTAATTTCCATATTTGCTTTAAAAATAAAAACAAACTCGTGGTTTGAGGATAAACCATATCTGAACATGTATTTGTTGATTTTTGCAAAATAAAATTAGGTTTAATTTTATAAATACTAATTAAAATGAAAAAGGCAAATCATGTCTTATTATCATAATGGAAAAAGTTTTGATCTCAGAAATCCGTTGAAAAGATCTTGGAGACGTCCCAGATCTGGTGAGCCACAATTTGAACACCCATGCCACTGAATAATTTTAACGTCATTTCCATTCCATATTATTAATAAAGTGAATTTTCTCTGATGCATATTTTGTTCTCGTTCTCTCGGATCGTCCTTTGAGGACTGTTGCCTCAGGGTAACCACAGACCCCAAGTCTAGCAGAACCCAAAATAAAAAGCCTAGGGCACTTCAAGGGCTCTGGTCTGAGGGCTGAGAACTGAAAATGCCTCCCTGAATTCTCAGAAAAAGCCTGGTCTACAACCGAGATCAAATCAGCCACCGGCGCGCAAGGCGGGGCCAGATCTGGAGGCTCACCCAAGGCTCAGCGCAGAACATTCTGCCTCTGCAGGAGTGAAGAGAAGCTCGCAGGAGGCGCCCGCCAACTGCCCGCCCACCGCAGGTAGGCGGCCCCGGGAGGTGGAGCGCTGGCGGATGCTTCCCCAGGTAACCGCCGCCTCCCTTTCCCACTATCGGCTCTGCGGCCTGCCGCGATCCAGGCTGGAAGTCGGGTAGTGCACGCGTCCCACGGCTGGCCAGGGCGCCCCTCCGGGAACCACGGGCGCTTCTCGCCGAAAGCAAGGTCCCGTGCATCTCCGATATTTGGGCGGCGCCAAGGTGGAGGTTCTGGCGGCCACAGGTACTACCCTACGTCGAGGTTTGGGCCCGGGAGTTGCTGGAACATGTGCCTGGACCTGCAGGTGCGAGGCCAGGTGGCTTGCCCCCCCCCCCCGCCGTGGGGTATGGGTTACTCTTGGGGGCCTCCTCCCCAAATCGGGTCTGATAGAGGGTCACCGGCGGCGATGGGTGCCAGCTCAGCCACCGGCAGAGTCCTGGGGCGTGGCATTTGTCCCTAGGCTCGCTTGGGGCCGCTTTCAGGGCAGGGATCAGACGGGTGACCGAAACCACGAGCGAGCGGGGCACAGTAGTCCAGTGGCTTTGAGCCCCACAGGTCCATGACTCAGTTCCTACAGAAACTCAAAGTACTGAGCCAGGGCTTTTTGTGACGAGTTTCTCTGTTTTGTTTTTTGCTTTGTTTTAGTTTGTTTGATCGTTGCTGGACTATGTTTGCACTTAGGATTCTATTTAGCCTACTGCCCATAGCTACCTTCACGTTCCCTCATTGCACAAGAAGTCCAGAGGAGTCTAGGCGCGCGGGGGAGGAAGGTAAGCACCGCTTCCCTTTCCCAGGAAACCCTCTTGGAACCCCAAGCCGCGTATTACAGATCTCATACTATGAAGCATAATATTTGAACTTACATGCCCTCGTCAGTAATAGAAGCATTAAAATATTTAGTTTAATTTGTGGTTTATTGGTTAAGTGCAATTTACACAAATTTACATCTGAGTTACTTTTGACTAAATATACACATTTAAGACTTGGTTTGTGGTTAACTTGAATGGAGAACCTATTTCAGCTTCTAAAATCAGTGAGTGCCATTTTTTTTTAAGATGTTGCTATGTGGTAATTATAATTAGCATAATTACTTGTTCTTCCTGGAAAGAGGGAGAGAGAAGCCAAGATCTAGTCTGGACTCGTTGAGACCCCGGGAGAGTAACTTGAGGCCTTTCTGCTTGGATTTCTTCATCTGTAAAACAATGGGAGTGAGGAGTGAATGACCTCTGAGGCCCTTCTTCATCTGCAAATCTCTGAATATCGTTAAATGGCTGTAAAATTAAGTTTGGGGCTTGCTAACTAACCTAGAATTCCATACCTTGGGGAGTCCAGGTCATAAGCAAACTGATCCCTGCCCATCTTTTAAGAACCTAACATAGAAAAAAAAGAAAAGAAAAGGGCTTTGTCTCTCAGCATCCTTCTTCCTGCCCCGTCGTTGGGCTTCCTACCCAGTTACTAGTCCTTCAAACCTGCTTCCCCACTCATCCCTGTCCCTGATCCCTTCTCATCAGATTCTACTCTCAGCTCCTTTTCAGCTGGGAAAGATCTGTTACACTAATACTCCTGGATGACTTATTAATGATTAATATAGCTTAGTGTGTTAAACCTTCTAGGAGTGTGTGTATTTTAAGATAAGGCAATTACCTTAATCCAAAGCAATCAAACCCTGATGGCAGAATTCTAAGCGGCTGGACGAGCTAGCTGGTGAGAAAAGGACAGATTTCAGAAGGAGATCCTTCCTGGAACCTCCCAAGTTGTACCATATATGTAAGTCCGCTCATATATAAGGTTGATGGCCCATTCTCACCGGGACCAGACACTGTTCCCCAGAATACTTGTGAATGTATTCATCCACACCATAAAGAGTGTCAAAAAGACACTCAGGAACATCACAAACTCTGGGAGGAATTTAGAGATCATACTTGAGTGCAAAAGGCTGGGGATGACATCTGTGGGAAATGTGAAAGAGGAATCCTCTATATTTAAAAATCTGACTTGTTTGGTTAGTAACCACTTTATTTATATACGTACTCTGTGCCAGGTACAGGAAATGTAGAAATGAAAGACTGCTACCCTTGCCCTGATCAGGGAGGCAGGGTGTAAACAGAAAATCTCCGTAAACTCTGCAATAGAGGTAGGAACAGAGACCCAGAGAGCAGAGGAAACAGTGAGTAGTAGTAACCCTGCCTTAGGAGAGTTGTGTAGCTCAGAAGCCAAGGCTTGCTGTCTGCAAACAAGATACAATAAATGGGAATATGAAAAGTAACTAGGAAAATAAGAGACCTGCAGCGAAATTCTGATAAAGGCCAGTGACTTAAAAGGGATTTATTTAGACAACATGGGGAAACAGAGGGGAAGAGAATGAAATATTTGGGTTGGCGGGTCTGAAACAGTGGAATGCATAGACAGCCTCTCAGAATGGTCTAAGACAGGAGAAACATAGATGAATAGAGAATCTGGGGGGCAGAATCAAAAATGCAAAGACCAGAGGGAAAATAGGATCTTTAGTGGACGTTCAGGATGCTCCATAGGCAAGAAGTTTGGTTCTTTCAGTTATAAGCATTTTCAGGGTTACTTAGAATCCAAATATCAAAGGACAGTGTTTCTCCTGAGACTGTGAGGGAGGCAGGGAAAGGTTTGGTAAGGCACTGAAGGTCCAAGGTCAACCACTGACCAAACTGGAACTTTCACACTCAAGGAAGTGGCAAAACAACAGCCTCTGGAAGGCATGTTTAATACAGGGGTGAGGGTGTTTACTGGCATTAACATCACTTCAGGAAGAATACAAATATTTACACCTCTCTCTTTTGTATTCCTTTCAAGTTGAAAGTAGCTTTATTGAGTGCCATTTGGAGGATGGGGTATTTTTATAACTCAGATAACCTACTCGAACAGAAGACTGACAGAAATATGGCACTGCTTTTTGCCAATAAAATGTAAACATTTGGGCAAATCTCAGAAGTAGCAATATAGAAACAGATTTCTAGTGTTCCTTTCTGAATTAGATTTCATGTAGTAAGTATAGCTAGGGAAGCGATAAATTACTGCATCATTGGTTTAGTATTTTAAACCTATACCAAACCAAGTAACACCAGACTATACCTATGAATTGCTTCAACTGATAGAATTTTGGTCCAAGAATTCTTTCCACAATAGGAAAGTTGACTTCATTCATTCATGTAGTAAGTACTTTTTTGAACACCTCTTATATGTGCAGGCACCAACATCCCTGCTTTACTGAAACTTTCCTTCTAGTGAGGGGAACAGAATGGTAACAGAATGCTAAGTTAAATAATAGAACACTAGACGGTGATAAGTGCTATGGAGAAAAACAGAATATAATAGGGGATGGGGGTACCAGAGATGGGTGGGTGGAGGGTGGGGTTCAAGGGAACATTGAACAAAATCCTGAAGGAGGCCCTGGCTGGTGTGGCTCAGTGAATTGAGCACGGGCTTCGAACCAAAGGGTCACCACTTTGATTCCCAATCGGGGCACATGCCTGGGTTGTGGGCCAGGTACCCAGTACAGGGTGCAGGAGAGGCAACCACACGTTGATATTTCTCTCCTTCTCTTCCCTTCTCTCTAAAAATGAATAAATAAAATCTTAAAAAAAGATCCTGAAGGAGGTAAATGAACAAACTGAAAGAAGAAAGTTCTATTCAGAGGTAACAGCAAGTATAAAGTCAGGAGAGAACCAGGCATGTTGGGATACAGTGTGTTTTAACACTGTTTTTAACTAAACAATTAAATTCTGTTTTAATTAACTATTGTAGAGGGTGGGTAACAAGGAGACCCTTGGGAGGGCCATTGCAAGAATCCCAGTGAGAGATGACAGAGACTTGGGAAAATGTTCGTTCTTCTGCCATTTGGTGAAAACATAAAATCCTCAGGAAGACCAGGGAGCCCTGACCAGGGCGGCTGCATTGGTTGGGTAGCTCGCAAAGCGAAATGTCACTGGATTGACGCCTGGTCAGATCACATGTCCAGGCTGCGGTTCTGCCCCCAGTTGGGCATGTAAGAGAGGCAACCAACCAATGTTTCTCTCCATTTCTTTCTCCCTCCCTTCCCCTTTCTCTAAAAATAAATAAATATTTTTTTAAAGGCAGATAAGGAAGAAGAAAGAACAGAAATATTTCATCACACAGGTCTGCCTTTTAGAATATTTCTTGAAACTACTATCACCAGTGATCCCATTTTAGCTTTCCCTTGGCTCAAATAGTCTGTGTATGTTATTTGTAACATTAAAATGAATACATCAGACTAGTGCTGGCCAATAAAAATATGTGAAGCACAGAAATAATTTATAATTTTCCAATAGCCACATTAAAAAAAGGAAAAAGAAATAGGTGAGATTAAATATAGTAATGTTTTTAATTTAACCCACTATATCCAAAATATGATTTCCAAATATAAGCAATATAAAGCATTAAGATATTTCACAGTCTTTTTTAACTGTTTTTGAAATCCTGCGCATACTTTACACTTCAGCACATCTCAGTTCAGACTTAGCCGCATTTTAAGAGCTTAGTAACCTCTGTGGCTACTGAGGCTCATGGCTACTGTATCAGACAAAACAGCTAATGTTCAGATCTTTTTGGAAAGGTGATTGATCGAAAGGTGAGGAAGATGTGACTGTCTTCAAGGGGCTAAGAGTGAATGGCGCTCCCGAGGTCACTCGCAAATCAGTTACTCGTCTTCCAGCCCACGCCCTCCATCATGTCTTTTCAGTTGCCCACTTGAATGTATTCTCTCTTCACTAACAGTTTGCAGTGAGCAACACCAACACTTTTCAATTCTTTGAGTTTCTGAGTTTCTGAGTTCCATTCTCAGTACTGTGATCTGCATGTAGCAAGATCACTTAAGCTTTGCTTGTACGATGCCAGAACAAGTTTAAAGTTTGCGGGCTTTGGAAATGCTGCCATGGTGGGATATCCTTGTTTTGTGTTACCTCTGTGTAACTCTATCTTGTTTACCATTTACTTTCCCAGAAAACAGAGAGGGGGTCTTGCAAAATGTGGTAGATACATATTTAAGGGATGGGTGGGAGGAGCTACTCCTTTGGGAGGGGTCTTAATATCTTTTAATTAATTTTATAATTAATATGTAATTTTATTAACTTAGAAAATTAAAATTTTATGTTTTATTAAACTTGATATATTAACCAATGTCATTCAAAAATTTCATAATTTTTAAAAATGTATTAATTTATAATTTTAAAACATAAATAGATCTTAGTGATTATTTAGTGCATGTCCTAATTTTATAAGTGAGGAAATGAAAACCCAGAGATATAAGTGACTTATCCCAGGATAGACAGCTGATATAGCTTGAGCCAAGTTAAAAGCAAGAATTTTCTGTCTTCTAACACTTGTTCCAGTACTATCCATTGCACCAGACTAATTTCTCTCAGTCCAGAAAATAGGAAACCAACCCTCTAGGATTAGAATAGTCTGGCCTGTCGTTTACTGAAAATGTAATTTTCTGGAGGGAAAAGTAATATTTAAATAATTTTTACTTATGCTCATAATTTTGGACATAATCAAGTCCAGAATTTTCTAGAGTTATGCTAATATTTGTATTTCCTATTTAGCAGAAATTATTTTTACTGATATGTCTTTTTATCAGGTTTGAAAACCATACAAGAAAGTTTGGTGTAATTTAACCACATCAAGGGAATTATTCACTCTTTCACAATTTAAACAGGAATTTTCTTCCTTATTCTTATTAGTGTTTGAAATCTTTCTATTTCTTTATTAGTCTTTACATCAAAAGAAGAAGCAAACTCTTTCATACATAGACGCCTGCTATATAACAGATTTGATTTGGAGCTCTTCACTTCCGGCGACCTAGAGAGAGAGTGCTACGAAGAACTTTGTAATTATGAGGAAGCCAAAGAGATTTTTGTGGATGAAGATAAAACGGTAATTTGGTTGATGATGTCAGTTGTCTGGAAATTTATTAAATAGTACTTAAGAAAATGGCACTTTCATTTATTAGAGCTTTTATGCTTTAAATGAAATCAGTATTCTATACGTGTTATCTTTTTCTACTTCCTTAAAATGCTGATTAGCTTTAGATTTAAACTTGGCTTTGTACTTAATTAACTGGGCTTATAATAATTAGCAAATTATCATTTGTGCTGTAATTTTGTGTTTAATGTTTATTATATTAAAAAACAATCATGAAGCAGAGTTCATTAAACTTCAGGATATAATTTGAGTTAGTTCACTAACACAGACTTTAATCATTCAAAACTCAGAGCAATTTTTTCTGTCAGTGACCTCTCCTGTTTCATTACTGTACTTATATTTCAAGTATTGACAATTTACTGTGTGCCAAGCGCTCTGCTAGAGACTGCAGATACAACATATATAGTCCCCGCACTCAGAAGTGTATTGTTCGGTATGTCTGTAATTTAAGGGAGAAACTTTTAGAAGTTCTCCCTTAAAATATAATTAAATGCTGTCTGTTAATCTTGAAAAGGACAAAACAGAGATAGCACTGTCCTTGTTATAATATAGCATATTCTTGAAGAATGTTAAGTGACCCAAATTCTTTACTTTGATAGATTAAATAACCCCAGCTCCTTTTTCCCGTCCTCAAAAGTTCCATTTTATTTTACTCTTTGGTCAATAAGAACCTCTCTAGGTAGCCTTTAAATGCAGGTATTAATGGAACTTAGTTCTTTTACTTTTTTTTCCCCCTAAAAAGTGCCCAGGCTCCATGCTAATATCTGCCACCTGTATTAGAGAAGGAAAACAAAGTCTACATTTTGAAATAGTGCCTGTTGAGATTTATTCGTTTTTTCACAAACCCACTTTATAATTTTATCATGGCTCCTTAAATCCCACTTCCATTCTCAAGTAACACTGAACAGCCAAATCCATAAATGCCTTTCAATAAAAAAGCTAGCAAACTGAGGGCCCGCCTAGCATAGAAAAATCAGACTCCTTTTCAAAAATGAGTTTCCTGCCTCAGCTTCCATCTTTGGTACTTCCACAGACTCTCCAATGCAGCAGTTCCCCCTGAGGCCTGACTGGGAGCTCTGGGCAGGAGAGGGGAGAATAGCAGGGTACAGTGGTAGAAAGGATACGCTGGAATTGGTCTTCCAACCCCAACCGATTCCAGAGTCGGAAGAAATAGTGTGCATGGTAGTGCTTTAATCAGAGTGAGTCACGCCCTTTAACTTGAATAACTGGTAGCCTACCTGTGGCACATGCAAAAATTTACCACCTCTAGTTTAGGTCATTGGGAGCAAATGAAATAATAAAGAAATTAAATAAACTTGGAAAATTTGCTTTTCTCTTAGACTGCATTTTGGCAGGAATATTCGATTAAACAACCAACCGTAAAATCAGGTAAGACGAGAATTGATTAAATAATGTTTTTCCCACACCCTCTCTTTTATAATACGTTTCATTTTCATTGTTTGAGTTTGATCGTTGCTCAACATACTTGTAAATCCAAGGAAGATTGCTCAATTACACACTGGGCTATCTAAGACAGAAGGTCACAGTCATGCATTTGTACACTGAAAATCAAGTTTGGTGAGATACTGGAGGAATGAGATAATAGGCTTAAAAATGCTTTAAACAGCTCAGCTAAGTCAAGACTTGAGCAGAATAAAAGTGGTGCTCTGTGGGTTTCAAATAGTAAGCTACTTTTTTATCTTTGCTTACCATTACAAATTAGTGGAATGTGTATGCTACGGGGTAAGTTAAGATTGTTAGCTAGATGAAGTAACTTCTAGAGAGGCTCGATCCTGTCTTTCATCTATATTGATCATCTCTCGCTGACTTTTAGGTGCGTTTTTTGCTATCTGTTCTTTCATTCCACTCAGGTAGGGTCCCCGCTTACCGGGAGACTGTATTTCATATATCCATTGGAGTTGCTCAATACATTTATCTTACTAGTTAATATCAAAGTGTTATCTAGTGGAATAAAGTTTGTGTTTATTCTTAGTCTTTTTTAAAAGTATATTTTACTGATTATGCTATTACAGTTTTCCTAATTTGCTCCCCTTTATCCCCCTCTACACTGCACCTCCCAACCCTCCAGCATCCCCTACCTTAGTTCATGTCCATGGGTTGTACATATAAGTTCTTTGAGCCCTCTCTTTCCCATACCATATTTGACCTCTCCCATGTATTTTATGCCTACCAATTATGCTTCTTCTTCCCTGTACATTTTCCCCCCATTCCTCTCCTCCTCTCCCCCTCCATACTGAAAACCTTCCATGTGATGTCCATTTTTCTGATTCTGTTCCTGTTCTAGTTGTTTGCATAGTTTTTGTTTTCATTGTTTTTCTTTTCTTTTAGATTCATTTGTTGATAGTTGTGAGTTTGTTGTCATTTTACTGTTCATAGTTTTTGTTCTTCTTCAATTTCTTAGATAAGTCCCTTTAACATTTCATACAATAAGGGCTTGGTGATGATGAACTCCTTTACCTTGACCTTATCTGAGAAGCACTTAATCTGCCCTTCCATTCTAAATGATAGCTCTGCTGGATAGAGTCATTTTGGGTGTAGGTCCTTACCTTTCATGACTTCAAATACTTCTTTTTTTCTTTTTTTTTTTTA